>KV424044.1:13487-95314 GCA_001632435.1 Calocera cornea HHB12733
GGGGACAACAGTCGGTGGGAAGTGGGGTGGGCTTGTGCGTGTGCGATGGGGGCGCGGGCGGGCTGGGCCTCGGCTCACCCCGGTTCGGGTGTAGTGGCTGTGCTACACGGCCTGTCAATCACCGCGTTTCACGCACATATTTCCTAGGGCAGTAAAGGTGAATCCAGGCTATCTGTCCTGACTTTTCCGCTTAAGAAGCTTGAATGCGGACCTGTGATTGGCTGAGCGGATCCAAAATATTGCTTCGAATCCGATTTTATACCTTTCCCTGCCTGTCCTAGCCTAGGAAATATGCTGCTGAAACGCGGTGAATCTCTGCTCCCGAGAAGGCTCATGCCATCACCTTCGGCACACTTCTGGAGCCTAAACGTCAAGATTTCGGCTCCGTATCTCCAAAAGAAGCTGGCCCGGCAACAGTCTGTATAGGATACCTCCACCTTGGCCACCTCGGCCAGCAAAGGAAATGCGCAAAGATCCCGGACCCCACATGGTGGCGCAGCGCAGACTCAGTTCCCGCTCGCTGGGGTGTTCTAGACGTCATGTCCACCCAATGTTTAGCTCTCGATCGGAAGCCAGCATCATACGATGTAGGTAAACATTATAACCTCGAGCGTTCTCATGTGTCGGTCATGACCTCAACGCGGGTCTGACGCGTACGTGTCAATTTGGCTCGGGATCTTATCGGCCCGAAACCCGGCTCCGGAATCCATCCCCCCGCTGAAAGTCGAGCTCGACGCCGTCACCGCGCTACAAAACAAACTTATGCTCGGATATGTGCTTCAAACCTCGATGGCCTGGATTTCCATCGTGAGCCGCCTTGAGCTAGTGCTCAGCCCCCCTCCACGGCAAACCCCGTGCCGTTGGGGCGATAACCCTGCCGCGGCAGTAATGCGTGCCTGGAAAACGTAGCGGAGAAATGCCCGAGACACGGCATTTCCGAGCTGCGGAGGAGCGCCGTTACCCCGTAGCCGCAGACCACAGCTTGACAGGGAAGTAGACCTGATTCGAAGATCTGAGCCACGGCTCCCCCACCTAGGCCGCACCACTGCTTCCGCTTGTGCCCTCACGTGACACTATTGCCTCCGCGCATCCACGTGATGTTACCACAGCCACAACCAGGACCCCTCCTCCGCGCTTGCAGAACTTAAATTTTGCTTCACTTCACAAACTGCAATAACACAACGTGCTCATAATAAGGAGGCCAAATTGCTCACAAGCAGTTACAGAGTTGAAGTGATTTTAAAAGAACAAAATTGGAATAAAAAGAAATTATTTGGGCACATTCCTACAAGTGGCTGTGCTAGGGTGCACACAACTTGTAGGTGTTAGATGTCAAGGTACACATGGTTAGGAGTACTGGTTAGGCACAGTTCCACTAACTGTTAGGTTGCTTTGCCCAAACCGTTAGGGTTAGGGTTGGGGATGGGTTAAGGTTAGGGTAGGGGTTAGGTAGAATATTATATCTCAAATGAAGATGGGTTTCACACAATTGAACACATGAAAGGGCCCAGCTGATAAAGAGTCTCATTGAAACAGAGAACATAGATGGATACAAGTGGTGATATGTATAAGTATTTCTACCCAAATTGCTTGTCCAAGTTGTGTGTTTCACTTGATTTGCCCGGAAATGGTGGAGTCGATAGGTGAATGCCACGTGAGCGGAAGCAATGGTGCGGCCCTTAGGTGGGGGAGCCGTGGCGAAGATGATTCGAAGAGACGTGCATGTTCGACCAACCGGTCGCTTCAAACGGTAGAATGTCTCTCGGAACGCATGTAATATCTCCGAGAGGTAGCTGCTTGTTCACGTCATCTCTTGGTATGTGGCGGGAACCTTCATCGGAGGTCGGCCGCTTGGGCTTGAGGATCTCGCCTACTCCATACCCGAGTGTCTTTGTCGTTCTTCCTACTGTCATACTGACATCATCCTACAAACCTTCTTGGCTTCGCCTTTGACAGTAATCTACCCGCCCACTCTCAGCTCACTCCAAGCATGCCAGTCAGGTATTGGTGCGATAGCTGAGGGACGTGTCCCAGGTGGTTGCGTGCTGTATGATCGAAGACTCTTCCTGGCCTCCTTTGTGACGGGCCCTCCATGTTGCAACGGGCACGTTTATACAATGCCCCTCGTCCGCGTGGTAATCTTACCTCAGTAGCGCCCAGCGGCCCAGTATGTGAGGCATACCGACCACCACCCCCGATTTGCGTGCGCCAGCGTGCCGCAAACGCACACCCGTATACAAGCTCATACCAGGTTCACATGCCTATCGGCAGCCACCGAGATTGTGAAGATTCGAGATCTAGACGGCATGCCCCTGGCCGTCAAAGCAAGCTCCCTCCCTTCGACAGATGGCCCGTCTGTCTGATAACAAGACCGACAGCCGCGTCGCTTCCGGAGAGAAGGTCGATGTCACTTCTGGAAGGGTAAGGTCGACGTGGGCCCAAAGAATATTCTTGGCAGATGATGAAAGGTACCCCCCGACCCCATAGCGCATGACGGCAACTCACTCCCCCGATACGCTGCCCCCATCCCACATGAACCCGTGCTTGGCCCGCAGCATACGTACACCTCGTACAACCCCTCAGGGTCGTCAGATAAATTATTACAAACCGCTCCAGTGACAGGAACCCTGAGAGAGCCAGGGTGTGGGAGCCTCGGCAGGCCTCCGACAATGACGGGACTGACGGGGCACTGTTGACAGGCGCCACATGCTGCGAGTGGGAGGACGGTGGGCCTGGGATCCGCTGAGCTGCGGGCCGTTAGTGATCAACCCCGTTCCTGGGGAGAAAGGTGTGGGTCGTACGAGGCATCCTCCGATTCGTCCCGTGTAGAAGCAGAGAAGACTCGACTTCGGATTGTGGAGGTGACGACGGCGCACCTTCGCGAAGACGGACGAGTCATACAGTACGCCCATGGGTGCATGAGAGGCAAAGTATTGGTATGATATAAGTAATGCATGGTAAAGACATCCCACCGGCTGGGCGTGAAAGACATGACGGTGACAAACTACACACAACCCGCTGAGGGCCCGAGACATGGAAGAATGGAAAGACGAACGACCATTGATCTCCAGACAAATCAGAGGATAGAGAGAAAGATGAGGGGCAGAGAGGACAAGAGGGAAGAGAGAAGAGGGAAGAGGGGCTTTGGCTTTTCTCAAACGATCAATAAGTAGTGACTTCGTGCATCTGGATCCTCCGCTGTGCTTCCCGCTCCGCCGCGGCGTCGTAGGCGTACTTGACGGGCTTCCATAGTCCGAGCTGCGCCTTGATGGGGTCGTAGCCCGCCTCCTCCTCGTCTTCCATGGTCGGCATCGGACGCGGGACGTCTTCCATCTTGAACAGGTCATCCGGATCGAAAGAGTCTAGCCGCTTTATCAGCTTTCCGCCCTCCAGATAAACAGAGTGAAAACGCGTACTGTCATCATCGTCCTCGACCGGCTTGACAGGCCGCTTCCCAAGCGCCTTGGCACTAGGCTTGACAGGCGTATTGGGCACACTTCCCGACTCGTCGTCCGTCGTGGCCGCACTCCCGTTAACAAGGTAGTAGCTCGGCTCCACATGCAGCCCGTTCATCTTCGCTGTAGGAGGGGCAGTGAACGAGTCCGTGCTGCCAGCCCTTGGCGTCCCCTCGGGGGAGGGCGTGCGCCTCCTTGGCCCAGCGGGCGGGTGCGGCGGAGGCGCCAGATGAGGGATGGGGGGCATCGGCAGCGGGTGGTTCGTATGTGGCGACGGCGCCTGTACCCCCGGCTGGATGTACGGCGTCGGCAGTGGCGGCACGGGGGAAGCCGACCTGCTCCCCGGCTGGGACGCCGACGGGGTGGGCACTTGGCTGCCCGACCCTCCTCCTCCGAACCGGTGGTCAATGTACCCTTCCGCATTGAGGTACTGCATATCCTGCACAAGAGCACATGAGAAACCGCCACGTATGCAGGATGAGTCAACAAGGAATGGGCCTACCCGGCGGTCCATGCGCACCTCCCGCCTGCTGCGCTCTTCCACCTCGCGCTCCTCGTTCTCGCTCACGGCCATGCGCGCGTGCTCGTCGTACGTCTTGAACACCTCGATGAGCTCCGAGTGCGCGCCGAGCAGCGCATTCAAGAGCTGCTCCTCCTTTGTCTCCCTGTCCGCGCGCACGCCAGCAGGAGGCATGGGCAGCGGCCGCTGCGACGGCGGGGAAGGCGTGCGCTTGCCGGACGGGGGAGCGAACCCGACGGGAGTAGGCAGCGGCCCCGCAGAATTCGGCGACGCGGGGGAGATGATGATATTGCTCGGTGGGGGGCTGGCAGGCAGGCCGTTCTGCGCCAGCTGCTGGCTGAGCAGCTCCCTCGAGCGCACGGCCTGCGCGGCGGCCCACTCGAGCTGGCTGGCGATGATCTCCTGGCTCTTGAAGCACTTCTGGTAGAACTCCTTCGCCTGGGTCGTCAGCTCGGGAGCGGCGCGTGCACGGCCAGAAGAGCGCACCTTGATCAGCGTGTTGTCCTCGAGCTCCTCGGGCTTGGCAAACACCAGCGCCTCCCGAAGCAGCATCGCGTTGCTCTTGGCGATGTCGCACTCCTCGAGCAACCGCCGGCGGTCCTCCTCGGGGGAGATGACCCGGCCAGAGGTCTTGCTGCGCGCTGTTGGCCAGGGCGCTTTCTGCTGCTGCTGGCCCGGGCCCGGTGCGCCGGGCGGGACGGGGTACGCGGGGGTCGGCGCGGTGAGATTCTGCGAGCTCGGGTTGGGGACCAGCACGGGTCGCTCGGGCTGCGTCGACGGGAGGAGGTGCGAGGGCGTCGTGGGCGGGTTGAACATCGGGTCCGAGTCGTCGAACGGGTAGCCTTCCTCCGGTGCGTCCTTCGGGCGCACCTTGCGCCAGAGGCCGACGAACCCCCCCCGGCGCCCGTCGGGCTCCACGCCCGCCTGCGGCCAGGTGTTGGCCGCGGAGGCGAGGACGTGCTTGAGCCGCTCGTTGACGACCGGGTGCGGGTTCTCCTTCGTCAGCACGACCTCGACGGCATCCATGAACTTCTTGCTGGCACAGAGCGCTGTCCCTGCGTCAGCCGCGTCCCGCACCCACATATATGCGCAGGAAAAACTCACAGACAAACGGATCCCCACAGTTCCGCAGCAGGATGGCCCATAGCCGCGCTGCGCTGACCTGGGCGGGCGGCTCGCCATACTTGATGTCCTTGCGGAGTGCTTTGGCGGCCTCTTTCGCAGTGGCGTCCGACTCCTTTGCGCGCTCGCAGAGGTCGAGCACGCGCACCCAGTCCTCGGACGCGTGCGCCGTTAACCACCCTTCGGGGCCGTCAGCACGGGGCATCCTGAGCATATAGGCAGAAGCAGACCCACCGATCTCCCGCGTAATATCCCACACATCGTCCCCCTGGGCGCCCCTGCTGCCCGTCTGCCCGCGCTCCCTCTCCCGGTCCTTCCCATCCTTCTTCAAGCTCCGCGTGCTCTTCTGGCTGCGCCTGCTCTCCCAGCTGTTCAGCCCCGCAACGTCCTTCTCCGCGCCGAGGCCCCGGGCCCGGCTCTGCTTCCCGTTCGGCTTGCTATCGCGGTCCGAATAGTTGCTCTTCCTGCTCTCCCAGCTGTTCATCCCCGCCACGTCCTCCCGCTGCGCCCCGCCGCCGAGGGAGGCAGCGATGATGTTCTGCCGCCATCCGCGGATCTTCTCCTCCTTCTCCCTGTCGTGCCCGGCCGGGCGCTCGCGGCTGTCCGCTCCTGGGCCGGTACGGGACTCCTTCCGCGCGCGCACGGTCTTGTCCGTCCCGTTAGGGCTGGGGATGTACGGCTCGAGCTCGCGGCGCATGTCCCTCGTCTCGAGGGCAGGCAGCACGTCCTTGCCATCCGCATGCCGCTCCCTCTCCTTATCCCTCCCGCCTCCGATGCCCAGGAACCTCTTCCCCAGCAGCGGCGCCGGTGCGAGCTGCGCATTCGGCGGGCCGTATCCCGTGTACCCCCCCTGCGGCGGAGGCGGGAACGGCTGCTCGTCGCCCCCGCGGAAGACCAGCTGCTCCTCTGGCTCTCGCACACGCGGGGAAGCACCCTCGCCAGGCTTCATCCACGAGAAGAGGCCGTGTTTCTGCTTGTGCAGGGGAGGGGTCGGCTGCGGTGCGTGCAGCTGCATAGGCGGGGCGAAGCCCTGCGGGGGCAGTTGTACTTGGATCTGAGGGTTGGCGCTGGGGAGGTACGGATGTGGGGTTGGATGCTGGAGGTGGTCGGAGGGCGTGGATGGGGAGGGCGTGGTGGGGTACATCCCCGCCCCGCCGTGCGGTTGCGAGGACAGGTAGCTGTAGTCCGTCGTCGTCGTTGCGCTCACGGGGACCCATCCCTCCGAGAGGGTGTTCGGGTTCCCGCCGTGCTGGGGCGAAGCCAGCAGGTCGGGGGTAGTGGAGCGCGGGACATCCGAGAGGGTCGTTGGCGAGCGGACGGGGCCGAACGAGTCTTTTGTCGGTGACCGCCTAGGGAGGGGCGGGGCTGGGGCTGCTGCTGCTGCCTGCTGCTGCTGCTGCTGCTGGATCTGGGGGAGGACGGCTGCCACGCTCGGGGGGAGCGTGGTCGGGACGGGGTTTGTGAATGGGGAGGGGTTTGTGGGGGGGTCTATGGGCTCGGGGGAGGTGTAGGGCTGCGGCTTGAGCGGCTTGCTCGTCTTGAAGATCTTGCGCATTGTTGGGGTTTGGGAGGGGAGGGAGGGGAGGGGGTTATGAGGCCCCGCCTGGTGAGAGACGGGGAGAAGAGGAGGAGGAGGGGGGAGGGAGGACGGGGCGCCGGTGAGTCGGAGGGCGCTGCAGGCGGGCGCCGGGGGGGGTGGGGGACTAGCGCCGCCTGTGCGGAGGAGGGGGTGAAAGGGAGGGAGGGACGGGGGAGGGGAGGAATGAAGGGGGAGGAGGAGGAAGGGAGGGGAGGAAGAGGGAGCAGCCGGACACAGCTGTGTGGCAGGAAGGGGGATCGGAGGGAGGGGGGGAGGAGGAGGAAGGGAGGGGAGGAAGAGGGAGCAGCCGGACACAGCTGTGTGGCAGGAAGGGGGATCGGAGGGAGGGAGGGAGGGAGGGAGGAGGGAGGGAGGAGATCGAGAAGGAAGGGGGGATGCGAGTCGAGCAACAGCGGGCGGCGGGCGCGGGGCGGGGCTGGGCTGGGCGTGCACAGTCGTACACTCGTGGACACCCGCTGGGAGGCTGAGGCAGAGGCTGAGGCAGGAGCAAAGGGCAGACAGAGAGGACAGACAGAGCGCTGCGACTCTCACCCACTGCTACTGGGCCCGTGGACGGAATGCGGTGCACCCATCCACCATCCACCGAGCAGACGGTGGGAGTGCTCCCGATGCGGTGCACCGACACCTGCACCCGGCCAACCGGCCAACCCCTCCCCGTCCCTGGCTCACTCGCTTGCACCATCCATCCTCCTGCTGTACTAGTCCTCCTCTACTTCCTGTACGACGCACCCATATTACTCACGGGCATCCGCGGGTCATCCACAGCCCGCACGCAGCCCGTCCACCCCCCAGCCGGCCTATCAGTGTCTGGGCGTGAACCACACAATAAGTTAATCACAATCACAATCACACTCATCCTCATCCTCATACACCTCATAATCATAGTCCCACCACGACAATGCACCATCAGAGGGGGCAGTTTGTCATCCCCTCCTCGGGCCCTCTGCCGCTCGGCCCTTTACGACGGCGCCCCCGGACGCGCCTTCGCTGCACCGCCTCGTTTGCCTCCGCTGCGCCCTCTTCCCCCGCCACTGTCCCCTTCTTTCCTCGCACCATGCACCGAATTCCCAATCATTCGCACTGTAGGGCGTACAGCCTCCCCGCCCTCCCTTCCTCCTTATCCCCACCCGTCGAGGCTCGGGTATATACCCACCCCCGACCCCCGTCTGGCTCTGCGCATCGAGCGGCGAGCGCCGGCCGGCTCTTCTCACCCGGCGCTCCGCGCCTGCGCCTACGCCTGCAAACTTAAAGATACAGCTAACCTCGCCAAGTAGGCGCCGGCCGGCTCCTCCCTCCCTCCTAAGTCTCCCGTTGTTAGACCCGCCCCGACAGCTCAATCACCCCAGCGCTACCAAGCGAGAAACGAGAAATTTGCAACTCTCACCACCACTCCCCTTCCTCCTGCTATGCTATTACTACTATACCCCATTCCTGCTACAGTACTTCTTGGTACACCCCAATCACTAACCTAACCGCACTAGCGCATCTCCAGGCTTCCGAGGGTAATAGCCGGTCCGCCACCATACGCTCCCCCTCCCAGCCGGCGGCACCCCCCAGCAACGCGACAGCCCTACCGCATGGCCCAGCAGCGCCAGTGTCAGTGCGCCAGGAGACCAACACCTTCAGCATGGCATGGCACGGCGTCGTAACCTGCTCCTCTAACACTATGGTCGGCAGCGGATGGGATTGCGAGCCGCCTTGTACAACCTGCTGCGCAGCCACTGGGGATCAATATTGGAGTTCTGCTACATACAGTAGACGCTCAGTTGGGACGCAGCCCAGCGCTCCCAGGGGGCCGTCGAGCCAGCTGTCGTGGCACTGGCGGATTATGGACGACAACGATGACGCATCCTGTCCTCTCTTGACCAGACAAATCAAAAGGAATACACCACCCCCGATCGCCCTCCCTTCGCCGCCGCCATTGCGCAACAGCAACAGTAATAGCAATCTCGCCCCAGCGCCCTCCACCCGTCGGCGCCCAGCCCCGCCCCAGCCCAGCCCGTATCCAACCGCCCTCCCCTCGCGAGCTCGCGTGCCCCCCTCCCCAGCTTCTGCAGCTACCGGCCCCTCCAAATCGCCGGAACATCTCTATACTCCCCCCCTCCTCGTCGCGTGCGCACATCTGCATCTGCGTCACATCAGCAGGCGCAACAGCCCCAGATGTACACATACGTATGGCCTGAATTTAGTTGGACTGGTCCAGAGTGTCTCGTCCTCATGCACACGCGCGCCGGGAACCCCATTCACAGGGCAAGGCGGTGCACGGCCCTAGCCTCCCACTGTGCCACCCCCCCACCCATACCTACCAAACCATTTGGATAGAAATAGAATAGAATAATAAGACAACAAAGCTGTTTTCAGATCAAAACACCAAATCGATCAAGCTTGTTGCTCTGTCTGGCTGTCCCGCCTAATACTGATACTGTACAGAAGCGCACCCTGTCGATCTGCAGCATTCTGCCAGGGCGGCAGGGCACGGCGCCACAAAGTGAATGGGGACCGTCGTCCTCCCAGAGGGGGGGCGCAGAGGGCGCAGGGCGCGTTTCACCGCGGTTTATATTCCCTCCCCACGCTCGGAGGCACTAGTCTCCCGACAGAAGGGGAAGCCAGTTTGTCTTCCTTCCCTTTCCCCCTTTCCCCCCTGCGGCACGGGCCACGGCGGCGGGCCACGGCGCGCTCCTGCCCCTCGCAGCAGTGTCAGAGCTGTCAGCTTCTTTCTTTCTTTCTTGAGTTGGCTAGGACCCGGACCCGCTCGAGGCTGATCATCGCCGTTGCTTCCCAAGTGTGCCCTGTTCGCACGCTGTCGACCGCGGATTGGATCCTCGGCTCGTCTTTACCCCTCAACAAGCGCGGCCCTCTGCGCACACACGCGCCGGACAAGCACCGGACAACTTTTTGGCGGTCGCCTGGCACCCCGTGTGGACATTATTACGCTCCTGACTGGCCGTTGCCACCCGTCCTCCGTCCCTATGCATGCTGCCCTATGTAGGGCCTGGACAGGTTGCGGCGCTCGGTGGAAACCCGCGCACTCATGACGCTGCCCCCCCGCCCCGGGGATCGTGTCATCATCCCCGAGCATCGAAAACCTTGGACATCGACAATACATTATCATTGCGCTTGGGCATTCCGGTCGAGGCTAGATGATAGTAGGCGCGGCGAGTGCACGGCCGCAATATATATATCGGAGCGCAGGGGGTTCGTCAGTGGCGTCGACATGTTGTTTCGTCGTTGTTGAGCGCTTGGCTTGCATCGGATGTAATAAGTAACCCCCAGCGGGGAGCCTACGATAATTCGCCGTGTCTGACCGACGTGTTTTGTCCGCATCTGATTGCTTCGACCGTGCTGAGCTCAGCGCGCCGAAATCCTGCCGATCGCCGCGAGACACCCCAGCCGGCGCATTCACTTCGCCCAGAACTAGCGCCCGTCTGGCACAACGCAAATCAACACGGTAACCAACCACCCTCCTCCGCCCTCGCAACTTCCCCAGCGCTCGTCTGCCAACATGCTTCCCTTTCTCACCCACACTCGGCTGCGGACATGCCGTGGGAAGATCGGGCTAGATAGGGATCGGGCAGACGGCGGGGTAACGTAATGAGCAATAACGGTGCGCATCGTACGACTTGTTTGAAGAATTATGCCACCTGTGATCCCTGACACAACCCTGGCGGCTTTGTCAGCTCGTCTTACCGGTTTGGTATGGGCTCCGGAGCCGAGCGATTCGTCAGAGAGAAGATGGCGGATTGAGGTGAACCAAACCTGGAAGCACACCGCGTATCGCATATCAAACGCGTTTCTGACGGCCAGAACGTTTCGCGTAACGGCGATTCAGAGACGAACTTCCCATGAACGCAGCGCGTCACATGACCGCAACATAACCGGCTCAACACGGCACAGAGCAATCGCAATTTGGAGTCTTGCGGCACGTACGCTCGCTTGACTGGATTCGGTTCGTAATACTGTGCGGTCCGCGAGACAAGGAGCGGCTGCGGCTGCGCTGATCGCTTACGCTGTGCTGACATAGGGGGCGATTTCCGATGATGGGCGTACCCAGCCGCGATGAGTTAGCCGCACGCGGCACTGCCTTCGCCATCTGCTTCTTTTCCGCAGTGAGTCATACAAGTCAAGGTTTACGCGTTCATCGAGCATCGGGCATATTGGCATTTCTGCTTCAAACTCCGCGTGATTAAGCAGTTGATGAACCCCCACCTTCCGCAAGCACGGCTCATTTCACGCGACCGGTGCCAGCTATGCAGGCTAGCGCGTCAGCGTCATGTCACGACAGCAGGTGGCTGTTCAGCATGATGAAAGGCTTCTTTTCCGCCAGGGACTTCTGTTCAAGCGCTGCTAAACGCTCGACCATATGTGCGATATTTCACCGCCTGGGCGGGAACCCACCGGTCAGAACTGCAATGCAATCACCGACCGTCTGCCAGCTCAGTACAGCTCACCACAATATTATCACCGATGGACGCCAGCAGGATAGCCTTACCCTCAAAACACCGCTGGATCTTGACAGCTCATGATGTCTCTATCACCTATCGGACATTCGCCCCTGCTTTGCCCCTGGCGCCCTTGTTAGAACCTAGATGGTGCTCCGAGGAGACATCTGACCTGCTGACTAAAGCGTCAAGGTTATATCAGTACCGTTCATCCATGCATGTCCCCACTTGACCTGTACGTCACTGCAAGTCCACGCGCAGTTGTCCAAGCGTGGATCTGCGACTTCTCTGGTTACCCGACCTCGCCGACAACCTCGCGTCAACTCGAGCCCCACTGGAGTTGCTTGATTTTGGGCCCTTCCGCGGCCTGAGCATATGGACCGGTACTTTAGTCGGCGAGATGCGATCTATCTTGGAAGGCCATACGACGTGAAGCACATCAACCGCGCGGGCAGAGAGGCTCACAATCCATCAATGCACATAATTCACAATGGAGCTGAAGTTTTCTACGTCCCTCGGATTTGCCTTCTGCTTGATCTCACTTAGGGCAGTGAGAGACCAAGCTTTGCTTGGATGAACAATATCGAACCACCTCTCGACGTACTATCATCCGATGGCGAAGCCGACGCACATGGGGGCAGAGTATCGTGAACATAATGTCATTGTCTGCGCAGCGGCTACACACTGTACGTCAGCCTGTGGGGCGAAGCGCGGGTATGGCGCCTCAACGTCGACGGCACTCGAGAGTCATTACAAACTGAAAATATGGTGTGGTAAACGGGTAAAGAAGCACTCAACACAAACCTCGCGTAACAACAACTAGTTGGGTCGATCAACGACGATTGCGAAATCATGCGGCTAACATTGTGCGCCTTCGGTTGACCTTCTCGGGTATAACATCTTCTTCGATAGGGTCTTCATTCTCTTTGTCCTCAACGCTCTGCAGCGTGACGGACGGAGCCCGTATGCTTGATGGAGGGCCTGCTCGTGGGGGCATCCCCCCCGAAGACACCCGTCTTTGTAAGGTGGTGGGCATGCTTGGCCGCCTGCTCGAACCAGCCAACGAGGGCTTCGTCCCAGTTGTTTGGGATTTGGCTAGGACAGTGGCCGGAGTAGGCGTCGCAAGTATGGAGGATCGACGACTGAGCTTTGATGCTTCAATTGTGGAAGGAGCTTTGAAGGCGGAAGACCGCAGAGGATCCACAGTCCCGAGCGTGGTACGGCGCTCCCTCGCTTCCCTACTGGGAGCTCGCGACGCAGGCGTACTGAATGGCAAAGACTCTCGGGACGCTGGCCGAATGGCACGGTTGGTGGCAGGTGTATTGCCGCCTGCAACACCCTTAACACCGTACTTGCGCTTCAACTGGAACATACTGTGTTAGCTTGCCCACGATGCAGCATCCGTAGACTACTCACCAAGTCCAATTCTTGTTGCTTCGCCTCCAGAGCAAGGTTCAAGCCATCCTTGTCGTCCTTAATATCTTGTCGAGACTTCTTGAGGCGCTCCACCTCAAGTTCCTTGTCCCTCATATGCATCTGGAGATCATGAACCTCCTTCCTCATCTTGTCGTTCTCGTCCTTGAGTACCTGAACCTTGGACTTCCAGCCGTCGTTGTTGACGTCTTCCATAGCCGTCCGTCGAATCATTTCATTCTTTGCCTGCTCTGCCTCTTCCGCACGGTGCATGGCCTCGTCGATTTTGCGCGCCTGACTTGCAAGTTGGCGTTCGTAGTCCCGCTTGAGCTGGGCCATCTCGCCACGGAGCGTGTCGATCTCCTTCTCCCCTTCCATGATGCGCATGGTAGTGGAGGCGAGATCGTTGTCTTGCTCGCGAACGAGGGACTCGAGGCGCTCCTTTGCCTCAGTCGCTTCCTCCCGTTCCTGAAACACAGCTTGACTCTCGTCCTGGAGCTCTTCGAACGCATGGCGAACACGGTGATGCTCTTGTTGCTCAGCTTCAAACTGCTCCTGGAACTGAGCAAGCTCGGTCCTTGCCACTTCGAGTTCTTGTTGAGTATCAGCGAGAGTCTTTGCCAGCTAATGCAATCATCAGTAAGGGTGTGATTAGTCGGATAGATGAGACGCACATCATCCTTTTCATTCTCTATCTTCCCTTTCGAGGTCCATGCCTCACTCAGTTTGGCAGCTAGCTCATGCGCCTGCTCCTTCATCTGCACCTCGCGCTCATGCCGCTCTCCCTGGAACTTCTGCAGATCTGAGAGGATTGCCTTCTTGTCTTTCTCCAGTTGTTGGATCCTGTCGCTAGCTCGCTCGGAGCTTTCCCACTGCGCCTTCACTTCTGAATCGAGCATGGTGACCTTTTGGTTTGCAGTCGTCAAGGCGTTTGTCAGGTCACGGAGTTGGCGTTCATAGTCCCCAACTTCTCTCTGGAGCGCCATCACCAGCTTATTGTTCGCTTCCAGCTGGTCCTGCTGGTCGTGGTCCGAGGGAGCTCCGATGAGAGGAGTATTTGTCGGCGTAGAATCCCGAATCTCTTGAAGAGCTTCGAGCTCGCCTCGGAGCGCCTCGATCTCTTCATCCTTCCCTTGGACAATATCGGCGACGACTTTCATCGCCGTCGATTCACCGATCTCTCGTGCCTTGCTCTCGAGTCGGCGGTGCAACTCGTCCATCTCATTCACCTGCGACAACCTCGCCTCCTTCATCTCCTCCACAACCTCCCTAACCTCTGCGAGCTCGTACTCCAGCCTCTGCCGCTGCTGCTCAGCCCTGAGCTGGATCTCCTGCTTGTCCTGCTCCAGCAAGGTCCTCTTGGCGAGTTCCTCCCTGGCCCGCTTCTCAGCCACGCTCAGCGCACTCTTGAGCTCGTCCATCTCGCGCCGCAAATGTTCTTCGTTCCCACCGGGACCGAACAAGCTCGAGCGCAGGGAGACAGTGTCGGACTCAACGAGCAACCGCAGGTCCGCGGCAAGCTCTCCGCACGTTTGCTTGATGATCTCCCGCTCCTGCTGCCCTTCCTGAAATTGGAAGAAGAGAGAGTTCTGCTCTCGCACGTGCTGCAAGATGTCTTCGTGGGCGGAGAAGACCTGCTCCTGCACTCCGTGCAGCTCGAGGGACGAGATGGCGGTCGAGCTGGAGTTCGAGCTGCCTGAGGGGTTCCGCGTGCCTCTTGCCGGTGCGGGGGAAGGAGTGCTGGGTGGGGAGATCCGATCCCACCTGAACTTGCCGGGGAAGACAACGCTCTGATCGACAGTTACGTTATACACGGACACCTGCTGTTTCTCAGGTGACGGCAAGGTGCGCTCCATTGGGTCGGACACGGCGGCGATGATGCCGTCCATCGGTTGCGCGGCACGGGAAAATACCCTGCCTGCTCCCCACGGCGCGGCTTCCTCGACGGTCTCCGCAACGTTGATTCGTGAAATGATTGAGGTATTTTCCGACCGCATCGAGGTTAGAGAAGGCTTCTTGCCAAGTCCAAGCGCCTGCTGGCTTGCTGTCCGCTTCAGCAGTGGGCTCTCTTGTGCCGAGCCGCCGGGGGAAGGGAGTTCGCCCGACCACTCGGCGACGGAGAGATAAGCCGTCACGTCTGGCGTACTGCTGATGGGGCTGCCGTTTCTCGACAGGCCGGTAGATGGCGTCGGTGGGCCGGCGACGGGGGAGCTTGAGGTCTTACTCAGGGCACGCGACGCGTCGATGTCCGGATTGGTGACGACGAGGGATTGGCCCTCGGGGAGCCGAAGCTGGCTGTACGACTGCACAGAGTTGTGGTTCTCCCTGGCTATCCGGGCGAGCGAGCGTTCGACGGAGGGCGACTCGAATGTCGATAAGTACGCGGTCTCGTTTGCCCCGCCCTCTCCTTCCTCTTCTTCCTCAATGTACGCATCGGGCACCTCGCTCACAACAATCTTGGGCGACTGAGAGACAGCATGCGGCGAGACGCTGGCAAAGGGAGGAACGTACTCCCCCGAGCTGTCCCTGCTGTCGAGCGCGCCGCCCCTCAGCGCACCTGAAAGATCCAGCGAGTTCAGGTTCGTAAAGTCTGGCTCGAGATCCTGGAGGGAGATGCTCCTGTCCTGGGTCTGATCGAAGAGCGGCGCTGTGAGCGGGGTGAGCCGGGGCGGGGGCAGCGTGCCGCTCCTACTGGACGAGGTTGAGACGGGTGTCGAGAACGCTACTGCCGGAGAGCGGTATTCGGGGGACATGCCGATGGCCACTGCGCCTACCGGAGTGCCTTCGCGCTCGAACCCTGTTCCGGTCAGCTCGACTGTGTCGAGGCTTTCTTCTCGCATGCTGAGCAGGCGGTCGACGCTCATGTCTTCCATGCGATCCAGGGTTAGACTCCCGCTCGTCTCATCGGGGAGGAGGGCGAGGCTCAGGCTGACGTTGGACGAGGAGGAACCGCTCCGGTTGGGGGAGATGATGCGGAAGGCTTCGCGCCCGTTGAAGCGGACCGACTGGCCCGTACCCGGTGTTTGAGGGGGACGGAGGATGGAACGTGGTGGCAGTGGGGCGGCAGACGGGCCAGGCGTGCCCGGGGTGGAGAGGATGCGGGAGGTGAGGTTGGCTGGTGGGGAGGACTCGGGCGTGGTGGATTGAGCTGTACCTGTGTCAAAGCCAAGCCACTGTATAGGAGTAGGGTAAACGCACATTGCATAAAGCTCCGACTCTTGTTGAAGGTCTGGTTCACGAGCCTACTCGCCCTGTCGGCTGCGGGGCTCTCGAAGCCGACCTCCGTCTCGGACGACTTGCCCGACCCTGCACTGCCAAAGTCGAGCTTCTTAGCAGGCGTTGCATTCCCCGGTGTGGAAGCAATCGGAGAAGGAAGTGGAATGTTCGCCTTTGATTGCCCATCGGTGGGAACCTCTTTGCCCTTCTTCTTTGGGCTAAGGCTGAGCGAACGGAGGAGGGACATGCTCTTCTTGGGGGGAGAGGCGGTGTTGGGCGACTTGCGTGATGAGTAGAACTGTCCCGGCGGGTGAGGAGTAGGAGGAAGGATAGAAGAGGTATTCATTATCTGGCTAACGTCGGTATCGTGTGCGTCGGTATCGTTGTTATCGTTGTCGACCTCGGGCTGGTCGTGCTCGGTCCCGGCAGGGACGGCGTCGGGGTCGGTGGTCGAAGCCGACTGTTTACGGCTGTGAAAGATAGACAAATTCGGGTGCTGGACCTTGAAAGATTGGAGACCTTCGGGCGCTGTTTGGGATGTCGTCAGTCAGATAGGTTATGGATGTGGCATATCACACGCCCAGGCCACGGTACGTACTGCGATGAGGCGTCGAGGGCGGCGAGCCAGCAGCCTGCTCCTTCTCCTCCACGTCTACCTCCTCGCGCGTATCGAGCTCATCATCGAGTGGCTTGCTGAACGGGTTCATTTTGCTCCAGAACGGCGCCATCGTGCTGGTGGGGTGTCGAGGACCGATGAGGCGAAGTTGGTGCGCCGTGCCTGGTCCTTTCCTGGGGACGCGTCTGCCTCCGCGAAATAAAACGTGACTTGCTTTGTCTTGTCACGTGACTTCCAGAAGGAAGGACCTGGTCCCGTGAGCTGTCGCGCTTCGCAATTTACTGTCGCGCGACGCGTGCACACGCCCGTCATCCTCCAGCGACTCATTCGTGCGTACTATCATGTCGTCCTCCCCCATCCCGCGACACCAAAAACCGACCAAGCGGACATATGGCTCTTCGAATCGCCTCAAGAGCTTCCTACCGTCCTCCCCGCGATCCACGGCATCGTGGACGGCATCATCACCTGTGCGATCCAGTCCGCTACAGGACGAGAAGGAGAACAAGGACGAGACTTCATCTATCGGCTCTTACGATATCAGCCAATCTACACTATTCAACAAACTTGATCTCAAGAGAAAGGCGTCCGCTCTCTACGATGAGATTCCAGTGCCTCGCAAAACGCTCGATGCGTTCTTCTCCGCTTCGTCCACGCGACCCGCCAAGCGGCCGAAGCTCCGGCCGCGCTCTTCCGCCACCAAGGACGATCTTCATGAAGTCCCACTTGTGCAGATGCATCTCGCGCTATCCTCCAAACCCATCGTGCGCACATGCCCAACCTGCAATCTCAGCTACACGCTCGGCACGCCCGAGGACGAAGGGCTGCACAAGCGGCATCATGCCCGAGTTGTAGCCGGGATCGAGTGGGGCAAAGCCGAGGAGGCCAGCAAAGGCGTCGAAGTGGTCGAAGAGGGCGTTGTGGTAGGCAAGGGCAAGGAGAAGGCGAAAGGACGCGTGCTTGCGTTCGAGGGTAGCTGTGCGGGCCGGCTCAAGGCGAAGCTCGATACGCTGCTGGAGACTGTCAATACTGAACTGACAGCTCCATCCCTCTCACCGGAGACACTGGCTGCTTCCAAAATATTCATCTTCGTCCTCCCGTCAGGCACATCAGCCAAGGAGAAGGTCGTGGGCTGCGTGGTTGCACAGCGGATCGATAGAGCCATGCGCGTCGTCGCTTCACCAAGCACGAATGACGACAGCCTGCCCGATACAAGCAAGGCTGTAATGATCGACAGTGACGATGGCGGACTGTACTGCGACCCGACCCCTCTCCCCACTCCGCTCGGCATATCTCGACTATGGACCTCTGCGCAACATCGGAAGAAGGGCATCGCAAGTGTTCTTCTCAATGCGGGCTGTAGGAGGACGGTCTACGGCTGCGAACTGGACCCGGAGAAGGGGCAGGTTGCGTTCAGCCAGCCGACGAACAGTGGTAGGGGTATTATGATGCGATGGGGAAAAGGAGGATGCAGGATCTTCACAGAGAATTGACATGACATACTTACGATATAACTGATATCCAGCCTCACGCTATCATTATACCTTCAATGTAGCACTGGTCTAGAAAGCGTTAGCGGCAACAATGAAACACGAAAACAGTACTATTGCATTGTGCGACTATGGATGATATGCAGTTTTGGTTGTATGGTGCTGATAACAGATGTGATGCGAGGATGGTACGGAAATGCGAAGAGACACGGTGTACGCATCTAGGAACAGAAGAGGAAGGAGGAATGGACAGCGGTACTTCAACCCGTCTATGATACATTGCGTTGCGAAGATCACTTTTGAGCTGGCGCGGGCACATAGTCTTTCGTGAGGTCGATGCCAGCGATCTTGTTGAGATGGGTATTGGTGATCTTGATCCGACGATTGGGCTTGGCGGCGCCCTTCTTCTTCTTCCGGATTCCACCTGAGAATTTGGGCGCGATTTCTACTGAAGCGGTCTGCTGGCCGACTGAAGGACAACATCAGACTTTGGAAGTAGATGATATAATAAGTGTACGTACAGCTCTGCAAGTCAGACATGATAATATCCTCATCCGGCACTTTCTGCGCATGCCAGATGTCCTGGAACTCTGCAAGCACTCGTCAGCGCTTCAATGCAAGCAAGGATTGATCTTCCTCTCACCTTTGTCAACAGGCCCTCCTCCCTGATCCGGCGAGACTTCATTCAAGAAGACCATCCGAGGGGTGTTGTCTTTCGTCGTTCGAGTCACGATGACGTCGCCCCTAGCCGCGAGCTCCTCGATAGCGGGTAATGCAGAAGGCCAGGATTCGCGGATGACCTTGACAGACATGCCACCACCACGCTTGTAGTGACGCGTGATCTCCGTCAACAGCTGCTCTTTGTTGCGGATGTTGAAGTCGGGCTACTCGAGATGTTAGCTCACACGAAACATGACTGAGATGGATTCTGATCTCACCTTATACGAATACGTGTTGGTCTTGGGATCGTGGATCACGCGGTCATGATTGAGGAACAAGTCATAGAGTTCCGGATTTGCATCTAACGGGATGCCGGACTGGATGGATAGGTCCTCCAAGCGAATGGGGTTGCCATGTTCCTGCACATACATATACCTGATTGGCATGCTTCATGAAGCAACAACCTCATCGGCGCGTACCTTCAGCTTGCGCACAGCAAATACGAGCTGGGTATTGATATGCGTCCCTACTCCGGTGTCCGCAGGCTGGGAGAATACGACGGCTTGACAATCAAGCCAGGTCAGCGCTCCGCAGCCAAACAGGGGCGCTCAGGGAGCGAACCTTGCTTTGGCCTCTGCTTCTTCTTCTTCAGCACGCCTCCATCCTCAGCATCACTCGAGTATGTCGAAGACGCTGCCGAGCTCGCAGCGCTGTATACAGATACGCTTGGTGGCCATGGCGCATTTGACTTTGGGGTTGACGCCCCCGACTGTGGGGATGATGTACTGGCCGATCCCGGTGCGCTCTTCGACGAACCGTTCTTTTGGGTTGTGGACGGGTCCTTCTTCTTGACTACGAATCCCGGCGCGAGATTGCGCGTGTGCTGCTTTGCATTGTTCTGGAGCGTGTGCCGGAGCAAATTGGACATGGTCGTCAGAGCAAACGAGCCAGTCCGATGAGTAAAGGGGACGGGTGGCGTTGTGGTGCCAGGGATATGGCCGGAGGCTCGGTAAGGACCCCAAATGACTTGATGGCCTCACGACACCGCTATTGTCAAACAAACAACCTGGTTTACTGCAGTGTCACGTCTTCCTGCTATGATTGCGCCCTTCCCCAGCGAGGCGAGGATAAAAAATCAGAGCTCATGGGCCTCTCCGCACATGAAGCGAGGTCATTTCAAATCATTCAATTGCCTCGATGCTTGCGGTGAACGCGGCAGAGCACATCTCCCCAAGACGTACGGTTATGTCAAGACCCGAACGCTCTTTGAGTACACTTCAGTGCAATTTGATTACATTTTGTACAATAAAGGAATGCGTTTTGTCTACGGCGATTTGACTGCGTATCCGTAGCGTCGTCCTTCAGGGTGACATGGGTGCAACGGCCAACTCGTCCTTGCCTGACGTCTTCGTGAGCATCGAGCAGAGCCGAAACCACACATGCACGCATACCGGTATAGAATGCATCCAAAAAGCCCTTTGGATGTTGCCCTTGCCTCTCTATCGGAGCCATGATGAAACCTAGCAATTGCGCCCTCATCTTCCATGTATTCATGATCTCTTGGTACTCCTGCCTCCCTTTCAGTATGAGCACATCGATGACCTTCAGATCCGTAATGTGCTTGTTCCGTTCAAACTCTTGCCTAAAACGCGTGCGAACAAGAGATGGGGGGATGTCAAGTGCGTAGAGATCGCAGATCTCCGGCGCCTGCATGCACGTTCAGGCGATGAACACTGCTAAACAAGATGCACGGTGCTTACAGCTCGGTAGAAGTCCCGATACAGGTTGATCACATCCACCCGCGCGTGAGCGAGCGACGTATGCGTCATTGCTCGTTTTGCGAGCCGTGCAGGGATAGTCGCCATTGTGCCGGGCGACGAGGAGCGTGGGTGATGAGAGCAAGCTGCAGTTGGGATGCTTCCACTTTGGTTCGGACGGAATGCTTCCGGAAAAGCGCCCTGAAAGTTCGGGTTCGTCGCGGTCGACGATGGTGCGACATTGGTCGGAAGTCGACTAACAACGCGTACAATACTGTATGTACATTTGCACAGGAAATCTATCTTTGTGCTCAACATTTCAACAGACATTCATATGGGATGATTTCTTGCTGCGAATGCACCGATTGTCAGCATCTTGCAGATGCATCACCCAGTACAACACGCACGTTCACTTCGGGCCCGGCGCGAAGCGACCGCTGGCGCGACCAGCCTGGTCTACAATATCGCGCTCGTACACGTCCGGCCCACCCAACACTGAGAACACGGAAGATGAGCTACCGCCAGAAGCTGACCCGGGAGGGGCGTCAAACGCTTTGTCCTGGACATCGACAGAAGCCTCGAACGAACGAACGAGGATGGTGCGCAAAGCGCGGCGAGCGCTCAAGAAGGCGAGGAGATTGTCGAGTAGAGGAGACGCATCTGGTCTTCTCAACAAACCAATCAACAATGCAGTGCTTCGAGGCATCCCTCCACACCAGGGGCCATCCATGGATCGTCCCCCCAATACCATCGTCAGGCATCGTTTCGACGTTCCCCATTTGCCTGCTCGCCGACACGGGCCCACCTTCATTCAGCACGTGAAGAAGCGGAGACATCAGATCGACCATTTTGTTCGGAGAGAGGCGAGGAAGGAAGGCCTGCACCTTTCCCAGGTCAAGGATGTACTCGTCACCTCCGCCAACGCGCTTCTCTCCTCTGGCAGGATGGTCGAAGGCGCCCCCGAGCTATACGATGTCTCCACCATCTGGCAATACATCACCGACCGCGATTTATGGGACCAAGGCGTGAAGGAATACGCCTGCTCGCCAACAGATCTGCTGCGGTGGAGGAATGCACTCGCCTGTCGCACGTTATCCGAGGCTGCCGTTCATATCTTTCCGATGCTGAAGAGCGATGGAAAGCGATTTTACGGCCTGCAGGAGAATACATGTCCACCCCCTGGCTGGCTATTCTCTCTTCTAGTGCTGTATCGGACGCATACAACCCAAGACGTGGCAATCGGACTTAGAATAGCTGTTTCTACCTTGAAGAACCCGCATGTTTTCCCGCAGGAAAGGTGGAAGCTGGGCTTAATCGTCCTTCGTCAAATATGCGCCTATAACATAACCTCTCTTCTCCACGACTGCATCACATTTTTGCTGATGTATGCGATCCCACCCGCTCGTTCGAAACAGCCTACGGTCTCGGCCCTCGAGCAGGATCAGTCAACCGAAGCCGCAATCGGAACGGAGGGAGAGGAGGAGAAAGGCGCTGAGGAAGAAGAAGAAGACAAGAAAGATCCTATTCAGGTCGACATCGAAGCCGAAGCCAAGGCATCGGGAATGTCGAGAAGAGTATTATACACCCAGATGAAATTCTTCTTAATTGTTGAGGCTCTTCGACAACTTCCGCCCAGCGATGTCTACAACACCGAGCTCATGCGTGTCTTACAAAGACACGAGAAGGCCGGGTTTACCATCTATCGTGTCATGCTGAAGTGGATCGTGACCGGCAGCCCGCAGTACGGTACAGAGGAGCTCGTTATCCACCTTGTCCGGCGACTGGATAAAGATGGCTATCAACCAACACTGACGGCTTTACGCTTTTTTATGGATGTTCTATCGAAACGTGGGAATCTCGAAGCTGTCGACAAGATTATGTCTGGTATCGCGGACCGTTTCGTTGCCGCTGACGAGGAGAGGAAGGGACTCTCCATAACTGGACGGCTCGATCAGTTCTCCGACGTAGATTTACAGCATTGGCCTGTGCTTTCAGATTCGCTCGCTTCATATGTGGAAGCTGCACGACATCGTCCTGAGATTATGAAGTTTATAGAGGCGCTCAAGTCCAACACACCCGAATGGGACCACCGCAGCCAGCTGTGGACTTCCGTCATCGACACAATGAGCAAGAATAAAGATGTCGATCTGAAGACTTTCATAGGCCTCTCTGGCCGAAGGAGCTTTCCTCTCGACGTCATGTCCTTTCCCGACGCGGCCCATGTTCCTCCGCATGACGCTGCCATGTCTGTTTCAGTCCAACACACACCGCAAGTCTTACAAGTAATGCGGTCGAACCGCGCCGCTCTCGTCTCGGTGATGGCACGTCTTCTCCACATACACCAGGCAAAGGCTGCAATGTGGTTGTGGCAGCAGGTCAAGGACCACCTGCAGCATGTTGACAGCTACGTGCTGTCGGTTTTAATTCGTGCACTGGGTGCTGTCGATCGATTGGACATTGCGTTTGGTGTAATCTGCAAGGTTTCTGGAAACAGCGTACATCCCGATGTTCGAACATCTGTTGATTACCTTTGGCCATCGACAAATGCCAAAGACCTTCTGGATAGTGGCGTCTTTAATAGCTTGATGTCCGGGCTGAATCGAACGCGACGATTCGACATTGTTGGACAGGTCTGGAAAGCGATGGAGCCACAATTCGGTATACGACCGACGAGCAGGACGTTGACATTCCTGATTACGGCTGGCAACTATTCCGATGTTCTGCCGTCTTTCTCGAGCGAGTTTGCCGTCCTACGAAATCGGCTGCCTTTCGGTCATTCGCCAATGGACAGAGTGCTTACGCCAGCAGAAATCGCGGACAACATCGTCAGGGGGCCACCAAGCCTGGATGTTTCGAACTTTTGGGACGGCCAACCGCCATGGCGCACAGCGCAGCGCATATTTAAAGACGTCCTCTTCAGCAACTTTCCGATTTTACAAGATGTGCGATCGCCAGTCAATGCGAAAGGGAATTCCTTCCGTTGGTTCCCTGGGGGGTCATTCGCCATCCAGCGTGCTTCGAGAGCGCTGCACAAATTCTTCTCACATCTGCTCCTGCAGGGTGACCTCCCCGTCAACTCCCGCTGGCCCGACTTGTACCCTGACAGCTTCATGTTCGGGGCATACATCTCTCTCCTCGGACGCCAGAACATGATAGAAGAAATCCCGCTAGCCCTAGCGTGGATGCGCACCTTGAATATTAAACCTCATCGTCGGTTGCTCACGCTGGCACTGATGTTCTACCACGACATCGGAGCGCCACCGCCCATGCTCGACCGCCTTGTCAATCAGCACGGGGGCGACTATGAGAAACTTCGACTATGGATCGAAGAGTGGGTGGGCCCGCGGGCCACCCCACAGCCGGAAGAGGTTATCAGGAGGAAGCGGGCTCAGCTCATGGGTGTATTCGATCGCCCAGAACCGAAGGAGGAGAGTGAGGAACAAAATGAATCTGACGCGGAGGAACCAGAAGTCGACGAGTCGACAGGCTTGCCGACGGAAGGTGACAGACTGGAGGACGGTCACTCAATCGAACAGGAACCACACAAGGATCCAGCACCCGCTGTGGATGCAAGGGACAGTCCGTTCAAGTCACCGTTGAAGTAGTAGCGGGGTATTCATGATCATCAGAGAACGTAGCAGTGCCGAGCCTCTCATTGTACAATACAACCATCTATTAGCGTTTCTGCTTAGAAGCCGCCTGTTTGGACGCGAGCTCTGCTTCTCTCGCAGCCTGCTCTGCTTTCCTCTGCGCGGCGGCCTGCTCACGCTCCTTGCGGATCGCCGCGAGACGTGCTAGGTCCGCTTTGGCTTGATCGGTCTTCCCGGCTTGGTGCAGCTAGGCAGGATAATAAGCAAGTCTGACTTGCCAACACAGTGAGTAGACACACCTTCCAGTACCGATCTTTAGCCTCTTTAGCCTCCTGCGCTTCCCGCTCCCTCCTGCTCAGCTGGACCGGCTCCGCCCCGACAGCCGAAAGCTTGGTACTCTTCGAAGCAGCGCGATTAGGGTTGACGAGTGCAGGGTCGTCGTCGTCGTCTTCCTCCTCTTCCTCGCCCTCCGCGATAGCATTGGCTTTGGCTATGGGCTTGGCCGGTTTGCCTGCTTTCTTCTGCGCTCTCCGTTCCGCACGGGTCACCTCTGGCTCCGGCACTGTGGAGCCTCCGGCGAGCGGACCAGGCTGAGGTAACACGCCGGTACCGTCGTCGGATGACTCGTCAGAGTCCTCTTCTTCATCGGAGTCGGCATCGGAATCATCTTCGTCCCTCGCAGACCTGTAGCAAGGTCAGATAAGCTCCATGATGAACAGGAGGCGACATACCACTTGTTAGGCGTCGCCTTTGCGAAATCACCGTCGAGCGGCTCGAGATTGCGCGAAAAGTTGCGTCCACCGCCACGCTTGGTCTTGAACTTGCCGGATCCGCGAACCATGACTTAGCTGCGAGCTGGGATTAGCGGATGAACCCTAAACAATGTGCTGATTACGCACGATCTTGAAATTTATTGCCTGGCACGAATGCTCCTGACTGACGATGAGTCGTGGAATGCTCACTTGACCGACAGCCGCTATCCAGCCGTGCAATGCAACGAGGCCGAATAACTTCCGAGAAATCACGTGCAGCGAATTTGGAGGCAGGTGACCGCGCCGACACCGCGTCGTCCCCTCGGCGCGTCTGGCACCTCGCCCTCGTCGACCTCGACATCTCCCTTTGCTTATCGCGCTGTCGTGAAGCACCCGTCCACGCCATGACTGACTACGTCGTGCCTCTGAACGACTTCCGTGCCGCTCGTGAGAAGCAAAAGAACGCTCGACGACGCGATCGAGGCGGCATCTTCCAGCCGCTGGAGAAGAACGGGCTGCTCGACGTGCTCCTGCAAAGGCGCAAGTCCGGACGAGTGCTTCGTCCCGACAAGTCATCCAGTCCAATCAGAGATGTTGATGATGCGAGTGACCAGCCGAGGAAGAGCAGACGATCGAGTGCGGGTGTACGGAAGGACAATTGGGTGGACTTGACTGCGGTCGCACAGCGAGTCAGGAAGGCCACGAAGGTCAAACCTCTGACGAAGAGGCGCTCTACAGTCGCCAGGAAGAATCTCAAATTTTGTTCTGGAGCCGATACACCTGGATATGCCGAGGAAGGCGTTGGTGATGCTCAGCAGGCCAAGAAAAGCAGGCGGTCTACCAAGGCGCCGCAGGTGCGATCTCCCTCGTATCTTAACTGCTAGATCAGGATTCTGAAGTCGGCCACTACAGGATCTGTCTACCAGGAGAGCCACATCCAAAGCGGCTGTATTTGTTTTGCCTGAGAAGACGCCGGTGCCGGAACCTCAGGAAGAGGAAACGCTCTCTCCTGAACCGATGGTTATCGACGAACCACAGCCAGACCATTTCTCCACGCGCAAATTGACAACCACTCGCAAACGAGATCGGGATACGAAGACAGATAGCGTACAAGAAGTTGTGTTGACCGAACCTGCGAAATCCGACTTTCCACCGAGATCTCGGAAGCGAAAGCAAGAAGACGAGGACAAGGCCTCGGAGCCTGTGTTGAAGAAGAGTCGGAAGCCTCCAGAGTCTCTGGAGAAGGATCTTCCTCTGCCGAAGGCTCGTTCCAAGAGGACACCACGTCCTAAGGCGACAGCCACGCACGTGGAGGAGAAAGAGTGAGCTGCAAGCTTCTTCTGAAGATCATATTGCTGATGTATCGCAGGGATGCCGTGACAGACTCGTCCGTCAAGGTGTCGAAAGCTAAGAAGTCGAAGACACACGGCACCGCGACGCTCGACTCTGCGGATCGCGTGAACAGGGTGGAACACAACTCCTTCGAGGCTGTCGATGCCATCCTGGAGAAGCGGTCGAAGCGACTGATGATGATGAAGGCAGTCAAAGAAGACGAAGAGCTGCCAGCATGGGATAGGATAGAACCTGCATCGCCCGACTTTGACTTTGCAACGCCAATCAAGGACGGACCTAGTGCTACTCTTCACACAAAGAGCAAACGTAGCAAGGCTACCGAAGAGCCCAGCGAAGTCAGTCCTCCCCCCAAAAAACCACGCAGGAAGAAGGGGATCGAAGTCGTGGTCGTTCAAAGCCTGAAGCCTGCCCCGAGGCAACCCAGGAACGCTACTGGTAAACAGACGGAGAAGGTATCAGGCCCAACCAAAGAGTATGGGTGTGTTTCCGATGGAAAGTCTACTCCCTCATGTCATTGTAGGAACACTTCTCGCAGGAAGGCTGCCAAAGAACTGGAAGCCTCTTCGGAGGACGATGTTGCCGTCATCAAGTTCAATGTCAAAGGACGACCGCTGAGCGATAAGGTGCGAATTGTGCCCATCACTACGAGAACGTACCTGACCGCGTACAACAGACGAATGTCAAAGCAGCTCCAAGACGCAAGCGACAGCTGGGCAATGTTCCCGAGGCCGTTTGGGAGCTTGCAAAATATGGCTCGCGGCGACACACCATCTTCGTGCGACCTCCATCGGACGGTGAGGAAGATGAACTGGATATGCTTAGTTCATAGCAGGTGAAACCCCCTTCACATGTCTCCCGAGTATTGCAACGCTACTGTACATCACAATACTCTAACTTGTAATCTCAACCACATGCTCATAATTGGCGAACTAAGATGACTAGACAGAAAACTAGAACGTGTGTAAGTAAAGGCTACCCATGTCGAGGCTAGCAACAAGAAAAAAAAGAACGATGAAGGCACGTTAGTCAACACCGCGAGCGACCACCCACAACATTTTAGGGTCTGGCACTTTAGTTGTCATAAGGAGGGGTCATGGCGGCGTCGCGAGTGTCAAGCTTAGCGCTCTCCTCTTTGGCGTCGCCATTGGGCTTCTTCTCCGGCTCCCTCTCCTCACGACGCGCATCACCGTTGGGCTCGTCACGGCCACGACGCTCGTCGCGATCCCTATCGCGCCTGTCGTCTCTGTCCCTATCGCGCCTGTCATCACGGTCGCGGTCCCTGTCCCTAGGCTCGTCCCTATCCCTGTCTCGGTCCCGCCTATCATCATCCCTGTCCCTATCGCGCCGGTCGCGGTCGCGATCATCGTCCCGCCGCCGAGGCGGCGAACGAGAGCGACGCCGGTCACGATCCCTGTCGCGGTCACGGGGAGGAGAGCGCTCGCGACGCGGGCGGTCGCCATCAAGACGCCAGATGGCAGAGGGAGGGTTCTTCGCCCACTGGACGGTGATGCGGCGGTCGTCGATACGGGCCCCATGCCTAACCGAAGGTCAGGTCAAGCTCACCCAACGGGCTAATAGGTGCTTACATGTCATAGTAAGCATCTTCGGCGTCACGTTCATATCTGAACTCGACGAAAGCATACCTATCGCGAACCGAAGATCGATGGTGAGTTTATCGCTCGTACACTCGGGTGGCGGACACAGATTCGAATCGAATCGGAAGCTCTACACTAAACTCGCGCTCGTGCTCGTGCTCGTATCGTTCGGGGACACATGGGGTTGTGTGCCGACTCGATCGGGACTCGAACTCGACTGGCATTGACCCGTCGCGCGATAAGAGAGCGGATCGCTCGTGGAGTGGGATGGTGGGAAGCGAAGATGGTTCGAACGGCGGCTCTGCCGAAAAGGTATGTTGATGATATAAGACGTTGGCACTCACGGGTTTGCATTTGGGTTGCGCGTAGCTGGAACATCACATCTCACGAGAGGGCCATACCTGAGCAGTATTCACGTCAGTGACAATGCGACATTCGGGAAAGTGTTCATACTTTTCGAACTCGTACGCCAGATCCTTAGCACGAGTGTGCGTCGAGAAGCCGCTGACGAAGAGGATACGGGGAACTCCACGAGGCATGATGGATAATGTATCGAAGTTGTCAAGTTGACGGTGAGCTTATGGTCAGTCCGGAGTTGTTTGTGGTCAAGGATGAGTCGGGAATCACACGAGGCGAACAGGCGGGTGGTCGTTCTGCCGGGAGCAAAAAGCGGCTGCAAAACATATCCGTCACAGACATAGCCACTCAAATATTACTCCCGCGGAAGCATCGGGCCCTGCAAACCCTCTTCGCGAAGCACCAAAATTTGGGCGTCATTTCTTTGCTGCCCTGTTGTGGGCTCCGTGTCTGTTTATCTCTTCATTGCCGAGACCTGGGCGATATGGCTTCGTCTCTCGCCCAACAACTCAAGCAGACGGCGTCGCTGAACGCTGCTCTCTTCAAAAATGCTGTTAACAGGATCAACAAGCGAGACTCGTACCTGTTCACCGCTCAAGAAGCTTCTCGGCACGACCCTGAGTCCATCCACGGCTTTGCGTACAATGCATTCTTACAACTGGAATCACTGGATCCAAAGTTCTCGGAATACGAAGATGACCTGTTCTCCGAGGCTGTCAAGATGCAGGACCGGACACTCCTCAACCCGGCCGACAATGAAAAACTGAACGCAACCTTGGACTCTTTTCTTCGGTTGCTGTCGGGACATCTCTTCATCGAGGCCAGCAGCCGCGTTCTGGAATGGCTTGTTCGGCACTTCCGTATCACCGAGTTCAACCTTGATGGTGTCATGGCTTGTTTCTTGCCATATCACGACTCACCTCTGTTTGTTCGCATATTGTCGATCACGCACTTGAAGGAGAACCGACCCCCCGTCAACTGGGCATTCTTGGAAGCTTTCAAGAAGATTACTGAACCTATGCCGAGAGACTCTCTACTGGTCGCGATGGAGAAAGACCCGGCGTTGTTGCGATTCGTGGTCGACCTGCTGCCGAAGGCACTTGGTGAAGGCAGTGCACATCGTGCCCTCATCAACTTCTACACCGTTACGCTCCTCGCGTTCATCAAGAAGCAAAAGACATTGGACGAGACTATGTCTGCGATGCTCCTTCCCGCATTCTCTCAAATCTTGGATAGTGGTGATGTTGATGCCACTGTACGTATGATGCTCATGTATGGGATATCATGTTCTAACCACAGCGACCAGCTTGGCGCCTACATGCTAGCAGTGTCACTTGCGAGGAAGACACGGCTGACGTCGAAAGCACTCAAAGTCCTTCTCACGACCTTGGCCAAATCATATCGTCCCGACACCAGTGCTGCAAACCTGATTTCTGCTCTCGTTGCAATTTGCGCCTCACAAGACGAGCTCGACAGCGTCCAAAAGAAGACGATCAGCGCCCTTGCCGAAATTTCCGAGATTGACATCTGGCTGACAGAAGCTTCCACCATTGTCGGCTCAGAATTCTTCCTCCGCCCGGTTATCAGCACAATGGCGGGGCATCTCGATGACGCGAGATATGCAAGCATCTTGGCTGCGCTATTCAGGAGTAACACTCTTCCCGAGCTGTTGATAACGCATGGCTCCACTGTCATCGTGCGCCAACTGGCTACCACGGCGAAGCAAGATGCACCAGAGCAATTCGATGCCCTCAAAGAATTAGGTGGCCTACTTCAACAGAAGCACCCAATTTCATTCGCAGCTTCTGTCCAGTCCTTGAAAGACGCAGAGGATGCCCAGATAGTGCATCAGTTGGAAGGCGTCGTTGCCAAGCTTTCTGTAGCGGATGCTACCGGAGACGACGACGAAGCCTCTCTCATCTTGGGTTCTTACAGCGCAGATGCTTCCGTTCGAGCGTCTAGTGCTCAGCGTATTCTAGAGTCTTTCGCAAACAAAGAAGACTTGACTCCAGACGTTTTGGCTTCTCTATGCACGGCATTGTTGGCTCGCATCGCCGATACCGAGGTCGAGGTGCTTCAAGTCCTGTATGCCGACCCCGAAAAGCTGCTTGATGCGGTAGCTCATGAAGATCTGTTTACCACCATCAAAGATACAGCTTCTGCAGAATTGCCGAGAAAGTCGCTGTTACTTCACCTCACATTTGTCTCGTCCGGCCTGATCAAGCAAGACTCCGAGCTGAGAGAACGCGCCCTATTCGACATCTTCTTACCCCATCTCTTGTTCATCAAGTCTCACAACAAGACCGTGACAGCCGTCTGGGATCTGCTGTTGAGCAGTGACATGGCTCAGTCACCAATCCTGTCAGGCGTTTCGGAGCTTATCAAAAGCACAATAGTGACTGAAGATGGTGCTGAGGTCAAGCATGAACGGCTCGCCGAGCTCAATTCGCTTGTTGCCAAGAAGATAGCGGGTGAGTGCATACCGTTTCCAACCAGACCACACTTATCGAGCTACGCCGCCCAGATAACATTGTCACTTCTGATCAGTACAACCAACTGGTGCAATCTGTCGTCCAGAAATTACCATGTGGTATCAAAAGCGCTGAGCTGTTCTGCTGTCTCGTCATGAAGGCACTTTTGGCTCGAGTGTCCGGCGAACATCAAGTCGAGCTGGGTCACCAGCTCGTCTCTTTCCTTCAATCCTACCCAGATCATATGTTCATTGCAGGCGAAGATGTTACGGATGTAAGAACCTTCGTCGCTATTCATCAGGTTCAGTGGACTCACACGGCGTCAGAAACTTGATGAAGATATTTACGCTCGAAGCAAGGCGGTTCGGACAGTCAGGCAAATGCACTCCGCGCTGCTCTGCGCTGTTGCAGAAGTAGGCTGTCCCGCAAATGTCAGGCTTGATTTGCTATGCAATGTGGAACAGGTAAGCGGTCCTTGAAATGTGCATTCTGACGAGTGCTCATCGTATCACCCAGGTTACTGAACGCGATATGCGCGGAGTGCGATATGCGGCGCTGTGCAGAGCGGTATACCGACTGCTTAGCAATCAGGGACTTGCCTCACCGGCGCGAACTCAATGCCTAAAATGCCTGTTTTCGTCGCTCCGCGATGACAGCTTGTTGCTGTTGGCGGGCATTTGGGCCGATGACTCTTCGTCTGCTGAGGTCCGAACAAGCGCCCTTTCCCACGGACGAGCAATACTGCAATCTCACAACAGTGGTGACCTTGTCGACTTCCAAGCTATCGTACCCTCTCTCCTTGTTGCACTCAGCGACGGCTCGCGCCTTGTTCGCTCGGCTGCAGTTAAAGCATGCAAGACTTTGGCAGAGATGTATTCTGCCGGTCGAAAGCCCAAGGCCGTGTTCGCGATCGATCATCTTTACGGCGATGAGTCTTCGCAAGTTCAATACTTGGAACGAAACGACGCCAGTCAGTATATTCAGACTCTGTTGCAGCATGCGGACGAACTTGCCCTTGATGGAAGCACCCTTCGTGGCATTCATATGACTGCGCTAGTCCGGGAGAAGGGAGAAGGCAAGAAGACGACAGCATTCAAGGAGAAAGTTCTATACTTCCTGTCCTCTCATATTGTCGCCTGGCGGAGCGCCTACGGAAGGGCTGCTCTGCTTCTATCTCTTCTGGACGTCCACTCAGCTATCAAGCTGGAACTGCTTCTCCCCCTGTTGCGACAAACTGTGGCAGGCAGTCATGAGCAGCAGCAGGGACACGTGCCCACTGCGCGGCCGCTTTCTCCAAATGTCGCCGCCTACCTCGTGAAGATATTCGATGATACGGCGGTTTCCTCACTGGATGACCCTGCGAATGACAGCTTCCACGTTCTTAAAACCTGCATAACTGTGCCGCTAGAAAATGGCAAGTCCGCAGTACGCTCAGTGTTCTGTTTTCTAACACATTCCTAGCCTTGGGACAAGCCGTGTATGGGGGTGTTCTCGATGTTCTGAGATCCGACGTGCCTCAAGGCCTGAACCGGGATCGATTGCTGGAGCTGTTCCAACTTTGTTTGGATACGGTGGCTTCTACAGAACAAGTGAGTTGTGAAGTGTGCGCGACGACCGATGGCTAATTTTGGCGAAGGCGCATACTCTTCTCAAGCAGGCGATGTCCGATACGATGAATGACACCTCTGTTATTACAGACCTGATCAAAGCCGTTAGACCGGCGGATGAGACATCTGAGCCTTCAGCCAAGCGTGCTAAAAAGGATGATTCGTGAGTTAGGAAGTGTAAGTGAAGGAAGCACTCTTTGATTTACTTATCTTCAGATCGTCCGATGCCTCGTCTGTCAGTATCAGGCGGCTCTCCCTGCTTGTCGAGATCGTGTCGACAAAGACACTGCCCGGCGATATCGGTCTTATCTCTGTCTTGTTGGAGACATTGGGCTTGCTCAGCAATTCATCTGCCTTCTCCAATGTGGATGTGGACTACACCCAGCAGCTGATGCTGTTGGCCATCATGAATAACGCCTCCGCCTTGAACGTGCGTGTATCTGTTCCGCAGGGTGTTGATTTAGACTTATTGTCAAGGCAGATCGAGACACCGCGTTCTTCCAATGCCCTCAGAATTGACATCATCGTCGACCTGATTCGCTGTGAGCACATTTGTTCAGTTATTTCGGTCCACTCCACTGAGACGGCTTCTCCTTTAGCAACAGCCAATCCTCAGACATCTCGTCAAGCGCTCTTGACCGTGGGTAGCCTAGCCAGGCTGTCGAACGAATCGGTTCTGCATAATATCATGCCCATATTCATGTTCATGGGCTCTACCGTGTTCCAAAATGACGATGCTTACAGCTTCAGCGTAATCTCGAAGGCAAGTCATATTACTCGGTTACAGCTGTCCCGCTCACACGACTGTTCCTTGCAGACCATTGACAGCATTGTGCCGGTTATGGCGAACTCATTGAGGCAGCAGGAGACCACGAAGTTTGATCTGTATCTGCGTGCGTGTATCTCCTGCTACATAATGCTAGTCAATACTGACGGATTTCGACAGGCTCCCGCGATTTCCTTCGAGTGTTCACGGACGCCTCGACGCACATCCCACGTCATCGTCGGTCAAAGTTCTTCATTCATCTTGTGAATGTCTTGGGACCTCAGGAGTTCTTGGCGCCCCTCTGCATGTTGCTGGTCGATAACGTTGCGTTCCGTGTCGTAAAGCAGAAGGCTATCGACCTGCCTACCTCCTTCTCCATCCCACTGGCTTGCTTGCAGAAGCGGCCCATCTCAGAAAGACTCTCAGTGAGTCATGTGGCTAACAGTATTAGCCTGGATCTGACACTCCTCGTAGGTTCTCCTTGAGGTGCTGGAAGAATGTCAACGCCTCTGCAAGAGACTGGCAGACGCCAACCATGTTGAACCGTTGACGTTCCTTGACATGTCCAAGTAAGTCATATCGTATCTCCGAGCTTCGGCGTCACAAGCTGAACGCGTTCTCCAGGTCATTCGACGCGCATGAGCGCGTGCCCAGACCTGAAGTGATCATCACCCGACAAATACAAGCCCTGTTGCTCTTCGTCAGTACATCGATCGAGTTGCTACGGGTACCTCAAGGCACAGAAGACACCGACCTAGATGGACCTATGCAGCGATTCGTTTCGCAGCTCTTGGAGCTCACCGTGGATACGACCGAGGGGAAGCGCGACAAGGCCATCTCGACCGCGGCGTTTGCGGCGTTGGACAAGGCGATGAATGTCGTGTCTGTGCCCACTTTCGCACATGCTGTTCTGAGCATGCTGGCCACAGAGGACCAAGTGGTAAGCTTGTCCTCCTCTACCTAGGAACGGGGTATTGAATTGTGATAACAGCTACAGTCTGCCGCCCTCTTGCTTCTCGGACGACTCAACAGCGTGACCGCCCGGGCGCGCAGGAGTATTGCCCCGACAATGGGCAGCATCACCGCTCGTGTGGTCATCCTCGTCAAGCAGGCCGAGAAAGATGCCGCTTCCGTACAGGCCTTGCAAGCGCTGGAGCTCATAGCTCGCACCGCCATGGCGGGCGAAGATAATGCGCTGGCTCAGGCGATGGGGCCTGTCATCCAGTTTGCGGGCGAGAAGCCTGGGCAGCAGCAGCTTCTGGTCCTGAACATCCTCGATATCGTCTTGTGAGCTACTCCGTCAGTCCAATTTAATGCGCATATACTGACGTCCTGCGCAGGGGCAAACTCGGAACGCTCCTCATTCCAAACCTGTTGGCGACGATCGAGCTCTGCGGGTCGATCATCTCCACGTCCAACGACGCAGACCTGCGGACCAAAGCGTTCGGTGTCCTGTCCGGGGTTCTCAAAGCGCTGCCCAACTTCATCGGCTCCTACCTCACACGGATTTTGGACATCGCACTCGATGTGTCGCGTATACTTCCGGACGACGTCGAGGCTGCGCGGCAGGGCGTCCTGCGCTCCACGGCGAAGCACATCAGTGGCAAGACGGTCCTCCCCGCGCTGGAGAAGGCGTGGCGGCAGCGCGAGACGGGCAGGGCGCCGTCGCTCAAGTTCCTCTCGCTGTACCTCGACCTACTCCAGCGCTCCCTCCGCGCAGCCGAGCGGGCCGAAGTGGTATCCGAGCTCCGCACGCTGTTCAAGCTCTTCCTGGACATCTTCGACGTCCGTGCGACGTATTTCGGCGCCGAGGCGTCCTCGGAGTTCGCGGCCACGGAGAGCACGGCGATCGGGGCGTTCCTGCAGGTTGTGTCCAAGCTCAACGAGAGCGCGTTCAAGCCCCTGTTCCGGAGGCTTTACGATTGGCACTTGGAGGGTGCCAACGTCGCGAGGGGTGTCACGTTCTACCGCCTGCTCGGCGCGCTGCTGGACCAGCTCAAGGCGATCATCACGCCTTATATGGCAATCCTGTTCGACCGTACGATTGAGCTGCTCAGGGAGTACGTGAATGCCAAGGCGGACAGTGGAGAGCTGTGGACCGAAGTCCTCGACGTGCTCAGGAAGTCGTTCGAGTACGATGAAGGAGGTTCGCAACTTTTATGACGTGTCGATGTGTGCATACTGACAACGTACCAGCATTCTGGCGGGACAACACGAGGATGAGGATGATGACGCCTCTGGTGGACCAGATTGATGTCTGCCCGCGCATTGTGGCGTCCTCCGACGCCCCGATCAAGCCCGCCGATGCGCTCTCGTCCTGCCTGTCCAGCTTGTCCAAGGCCTCGAGCGACGACGGGGCCAAGGCGCTCAACCTGGCCATCTGGATGAAGGCGCGCTCGGACAGCGTCGAGACCAAGCTGTGTATGCTCGCGTGCGCACAGGGCGTGTGGAAGCGCGACGGGGAGCGGCTGGCGGGCGCGGGGTACGCCGCGGAGACCGTGGCGTTCTTGGTGGAGTGCTTGGAGGACGAGAGCGAGGCGGTGGAGAACGAGGGGCGGGCGTTCCAGCGGCTGCTCACCAAGCTCGTGGGGCCGCTCGACGCGCTGATCGACTACTGTACCGGCACGAGTACTTGCTTTTGTAACGTGTAACACAGCGATTGTTTGGAAGTAAAAGTAGAAATTGTAACAGGTAACGGAGTGGTGCAAGTAAGTGATCTGGCTAGGGTTCCTCTGCTGCAGCATGTACGAAGTCCAGACCTCCACTCTCCGCCTCTGTTGCCGCGCTTCTTCCCCTCTCCTGTAGGCCTCCCTTTCTTCTCTGTCCTCAGCAGCCTGCTCATTTGCTTGCTTTTGATATTCTTCAGGTGATATTTTGTTAAAATATGATAACATCGAGCAAGAAACCATCCAGCCCAAGGCCTCCCCCCCCTTGGGCTGGATGGCAGACGACGACGACGAGCGCGACAACTGCATCTCGTAATATGTAACAGGCGCGCGCGCGCATCGTAATTTGCCTCCGCCCCGGACCCTAATCCGGAGACAAATCGCAAGTACTCGTGCCGGTACAGTAGACCGCATTTGGACAAGCTAGCTAGTTGCCCAGAATGGCGAATCATCCCCCCCCCCGTGTGCGTTCTCGGGGCGGTGCTGTGAGACATCGGGGGTTTTAACCTCGCCAGAACCCCCGCAAAAGCATAGGATCCGCAGCGAGCACGATGGCAGAGGGTGGCAGGCAGGGCCCGGCGCTGGGGGAAGCGGCATGAGCGCCATGCATGTGATAGATTACTGGTCAGGAGAAGCGAGCGAAGCGCGGTTGGGGATGGGGGTGGGTTTTAAGGTTAGGGTTGGGGACGCCTTAGGGTTAGGGTGATAAATATCATATAAAATAAATACAGGTAGTGAGGCACCCTTTTAGCTTCCCGGAAACTTACTGTATTCGGTCAGGATGCAGGCTGTTTGCCTCCGACGCGCGCCTCGCTACACGCACGTAGTAGTACTGCCTACGCGGAATCTGACCTATACTCGCGTTGGAAGTCGCTTCCCTGTGCATACCGTGAGTCGTGACGGGAGGACAGAGTAACGGTGACGGGGGGGTGACGCACAACACCCACCGCCCACTGCCTGACCCGGGGGAGTCTGTTGGGCTCGGGCCCGGGCTCGCTCGCCGCGCAACTGGTCGCCATGGCGGGGGTGATGGGCTGCCGACGCGCCCTCTGTCCTCCGCCACTCGCCACGCCGCCTCCCGCGCGCCCGTTCAAGCAAGCTCGAGGCCGGTGTCGCGCTAGTCTTCGCGCACCTTCCCGCCCGGGACGGTGCTGGTGCGATTGGGCTCGCCGGCTGATCGGCGCCTTCTCCCCCTGGCTCGAGGAGGGATGACTTGATCTGCTTGTCGTCCGATCGCCCTCCCGCTCGCTCGGGCGCGCTTTGCTTTGCTTTGCTGATCTCCCTCGTTGCCACCCGCGCCCACCCGTCCGTCCCCGCCACGGAGGGCCTCCTCGCCTCCCTCCCCTCGTGCGCGACCTCCTATCCCGCGCACCCGTGTGCTTCTCGAGGCGATCCTCCCCTTCCCCTCTGTGCCGCCCACCGCCCACCGCCCACCGCCCCGCCGCCGGCTCCCCTATCGCGCCGCTTGCTGCTACCGGAGAACACCCTCCCCGGCGATCGACCCCCCCGGGGTGCACCTGCCCGACTCGGCATCTTTACGTGGCCGCCGAAGACGTCTTAAACTCCCCCAACACGCGCCGCTCCCCCCCACGCTTCTCACCCACCCGCCATCATCATCTCCCCCTTCCCGTCCCTGCCACCCACACCACCACCACCACCACCACCACCACCTCCTCCTCCTTCTCCAACAGCAACGACCGGCGACCCCGCGACCCAGGCAGACAACAATGAACCCCCCGCTCGCACTGCCCGTCTCCCCCTCCCAGTCACAGGCAAAGATCGACGAGGTCCTCAACCGCCTCCACAGGCTCGCCCTCGAGTCTGGCACACAGCAGCAGCACCAGATGTCGCCACATATGTACGGCGCGCAGATGGGCATGGCCCAGATGCAGATGGGGGTTGGCATGGGCATGCAGCAGTACGGCCAGCAGTATGCGCAGCAGCAGGCGCAGGCACAGATGCTGCAGCAACAGCAGCAGCAGGCGCATGCCCAGCAGTACGCGCAGCGCGACACCGACAGCCTCTCCTCGCACTCCTCCCTCTCGCACTCCCACTCCCACACCTTCTCCTCCACCACCAACGCCACCACTTCCTCCTCCGCATCCTCCTCACCAGGCGCGGCGCCCACCCAGTCCCAGTCACACTCTCAGTCTCAGTCTCAGTCTCAGTCTCAGGCGTACACTCACTCCCCGCCTTCGCATCTCCAGCAGCCGTACCAGCTTCCCCAGCCTCAACAGCAGCAGCAGCAACAGCAACCGCAATTCACGCCCTTCACCCCCTCGTTCCTCCCCCCGCAGCATCAACCCCAGCAGCAGCAACAAAACCCAAACCTAGCCAACGTCGCCTCCCTCTACCGGCTCGGCGTGCCCTCCCGCCTGCAGCTGCAGAGCAGCGGGCAGTACCCCGGCCAGGGTCAGGGCCAGGGGTCGGGGCAGGGGCCGATGACCCCTCCGCTGAGTGCGGGCGCGGCGAGCTTGGATATGGGGATGCAGTCGCCGCCAGTGGGCGGGATGGGCATGGGCGGGATGAGCATGAGCATGGGCGGCAGCGGGGCCATGGGGATGGGCCTGGCCAGCCCGACGGGTCCGCCCGGGAAGGCGTACTCGTACAGACCGGGGGACTGGATATGTGTCTCCCCCGCGTGTAGCTATCCGAACTTTGGGTGCGTCGCCCTTTCCCTTGGGCACTTCATGTGCTGCTTCTTCTCATCCCCTCTCATCTCATCTAATGCCGGTGCTGATCGTTGCTGTTTTGTGACGCCGTGCGTTGTTAGGAGGAACGAGTACTGCAACGCGTGCCGCTGCCCGCGCCCCACCTCCGGAACAGGTATGGGGGGTATGCCGCGTGCGACGCCCGCCCCTGCGCCCCAGCTGGGAGGAGCGGGGTCGTTCTACGCGAGCCCGGAGATGGCCCAGGCGGGAGGGCCCAGGTTCGGGCAGGCCCAGGCGCCGAGGCTGCAAGGGCTCGGCGTGGGCGGGGGCGGGGGCGTGTATGGCTCGCCCGGTGCTGGGGGTGCGGGGGCTGTAGGGCTCGGTGTGGGCGTGCAAGGAGGAGGGCAGATAGGGTTGCCCGGTCTCGCAGCAGGTGCGGGCGCGAGCCTCCAGAGCCCTGGAGGAGTGCCGGGCCTGGTTATGCCCGGTGCCAGTGCCGGTGTAGGCGTAGGAGGAACCGGAACGGAGAGCGCAAGGAGCGCCATGATTGTCACCCCCTCCGGGCGGGCGTTCGCGAGCGCCGGGTCGAGGAAGAACGTCTCTGGCGACGACGGGAACCCGGTGGTCCTGTTTTGGCCTGACAAGTGCGTTCCCCTTCCTCCCTCTTCCTCCTTTTGCTCCTGCTCCCACTCCTCGTCCACCTCCCCGCCCTTCTTCCCTCCCTCCTCTTGTTGAAGTTTGGAGAACGGTGTACTGATATGTTGTGCAGTGAGCCGATCCCCGATCCCGGCCAGGTTCGGCCGAACATGCTAGGGCTGTCCCAGCCGCCGATCCTGAACACCGGAAACAAGGGCCCGATCGAGCACCAGCCGGGCGACTGGTACTGCCAGAAGTGCGAGCATCTTGTGCGTCCCCTCTGCTGCCGTACTGCCGCAATGACGTGTTTTACTGACGCAATTTCGGTTTGGTTCGGTTCGGCGTGGGTAGAACTGGCGCCGCCGCAAGGTCTGCCAGAACTGCTACCGCTTCGCGGAGGGCAACGAGGACGACACGACGCTCGCGCGCCAGGCAGAGTGCATCTCCGTACTCATCGCCCAGCTCGTGGCGGCCAAGAAGGCGCAGGAGGCCGGCGTGATGCTCAATCTGGGGAACATGATGGGCGTGCCTAGCCCCGGCGCGGGCTCGGTGTCGGACGGGCAGATCACCCCCGGCGTGAAGGGCCAGGAGGGGATGATGTTCGCCCCGCCGCCGGCTCAGGTGCAGGTGTACGACCGCCAGCCCGCGCAGCGCGCCATGCCGCTGCAGATGTCCGCCAGCTCGCTCTACACCCCTCCCGCGCTCGCCGCCGCACAGGCGTACGAGCCCTCCTACGGCTCCTCCGCCTCGCCCATGCTCCCCTCCGTCCTGCAGAGCAAGGCGCTCGCCTCGCTCCCCTCCCTCACCGCTGGCCCGATCTCCCCAAACCCGCTGCGCATCAACTCCAACCCCAACCCCAGCCCCAACCAGCAAGGTCACAACGGCCCCGCCTCCCCGCTCGCGCCGATCAATACCTCCCCCACCGCCCTCCGCGCCGCCGTAGCAAGGCGCGTCAGCCCGCCTGCGACGCCGCTCGACCCGCCCAAGTCGGCCCGCACCAACATCTGGGGCCCGGCATCGGGTGGCGCAGCGTCCGCATCGCCCCCCAGCAGGTGGCCGGACTTTGCGGGAGGAAAGAGGCTCACCCCGCCCCAAGGGCCCGGCACGCCCAGCCCGAGGGGCAGCGTCGCTGAGAGCGGGAGCGCGGAGAGCGCAAGAGGCAGCTTCTCCGAGGGCTCAGCCAGCCTCGGCGGGATGGCCTTCACCCCCTGCTCTGCGCCGGGCGCCAGCGCTGGCCCGGTCGGCGGGCCGAGTGCTACGACCTCGAGCGTGCCAGCATCCAAAAGCACCCACCCGCGGCTCGCGGGTCTGCACAGAGCATGAGGACTGATAGAGTGCTGCGGATGAACGAGGAGGGAGGCAGGAGGCAGGAGGCGCGGGAGGGAGGAGAACAGGAGACACAGCGGCCTGCCGGTACCCGGTATCGTATCTCGTATCTCGTCGGAGGTCGACGGTCCTTGTCTGTCGTGTTGGGTCACCACGGCTGGACGGAGTACAGGACCCCCTTTTCATTTTCTGGCCTTCCCCTTTTATACATTCCTTATTCCAGCGTCCCTTTTCTCTTCTTTGCACGTTGGATGAACCACCTTTAATCTTTGACGTTTTCCCATCTTACTTTCCATCTTCCTGATCTCATCATCACCCAGCACCCGCTCAGGCACCCAAAATCACCCCTCTTGCACACAAGCTTGTATTCCTTACACGCGCTTCGGGCGGTGCTTCTCCCCCTCCATGACTCTCACCAATACCGTACAGGTCCTTTCGTATCACCCGGCTTTCTTTCAGGTCCATAGATTGGCTCAATATGTGTTAGGCGCCTTTCTCGGCTGTATGATGTCTGTCTCTCGCACACCCTTCCCAGAACAGTACTAGTGACGATGAATATACAGCATGTTATGTGTTGTCTGCGTGCCGAGCGCTGGAGGTGGCGGCCATGACGCTCCAACGTGCCGGTGGTCAGGATGGCAATCCCTCGTAAGGCAGGGCGTGCCGATCCAGCCGCCGACCAATAATAGCTGAGTCGGGCTGGTCAACTGGCTCAGACAGAACTGCACTAGTCAGGTGTCGCTCTATTATTATCAAGACATCCAGCAAGACTTCCTCTTACGCTCGAATAGTAGTGTGACCAGCAGGGGGCATGCAGCTCCAAATGCCGGTCTGGTCGGGGATCAGTGGAATGCCCGCGCTTCCGCTCGGGTTATCATCGATGGCGTGAGTGGGGCGCGCTTATCCACATATGGAATAGGGGTTGGGCACTGCTTTCGGCCGCCATTCCCCCAGTACAACGTGATCAATGACTCAATGTATGCATACCGGACGCCGTGGGCGGGTTAGGAGGCGATAACCGGCTGATGATGCTGCGATACTGACATGATGACCGGGCGCAGAGAAGGCTTGGCGGGCGCTTGCAGGGGCGCAGCAATGAACCCTGACAGGGCGGGGAGAAGTTGGAATGGCTTGGCGTGCCGCTGCCGCCGGGGCGCGGGGGTTCCGGAAGCAAGCCTCGAAGCCTGACGTCCTTCTGTTCTTTCTCAGCCCTCTTCAGCCCCGCCAGGAAGATTGTTGTATGGGCGGGCACGCAGCTCGGCGCGCCGGCACACAGCCCAATGACGAACACGTGCCATGCACATGACGCCGCGTGCGCATGGCCGGCTGACGCCCCGTCATCCCTCCATGCACGGGAAGCGCGCGGCGGTGCAGCCTCCCGCGCTTGCCATCTTTGTCCTGAGCTAATTCCTCATCGGGAAGCACTGTGGGCGATACATCCAGAGAAGCGCACACGCAGCCCTGTCTCCTCCTCTTCCACCCTCCTCCTTTCCCCGCCCGGCCCCGGCAAGCCCTGACTACGACGGGGGCAAGCCGTGTCTTACGGATCAACCCGCCCTCCCTCGTGGGCAGGTGCGCGCCTGCTCTTGTCTGGAATTCAGTGGAGCGGAGCGGAAGAGAGCAGGTACGGCAGGCAGGGTTCCTGCGCTCGTCGCCTGCTGCTCGGCTCGGCGGTACTTTACGCCCTTCCCATCCAGGTGGATGGCGCGCCGGGGAGGCCGGCGTCTGCGTATAAATGCCCGGTGAACCTTCGCCTGCGAGAATGCCCTTGGCCATCCGGATCCCCCGGTCTTTCACATACCAGCCAACAAGCAAGTAAACAACAACAAACATTCAATAATGCGTGCCTCCGCCGTCCTACTCCTTTGCGCCGCGCTGGCTAGCGCGAACCCCATTGCGCTCAAGGGCAAACGGCTGAACCTCGGCAAGGGGACGACGATCCCGCTCGCGAAGCGCGGCGACCTCCCGGACAAACGGGGCGAGGCGACGCTGTACAGCTCGTGCGTGGTGGACAACATGGTCGCGCTGACGTTCGACGACGGGCCGTACATCTACGAGCAGGACATTGTCAACACGCTCAACGACGCGGGCATCAAGGGCACTTTCTTCGTCAACGGCAACAACTGGGACTGCATCTACGACCAGGCCAGCAGCCTGCAGAACGCCTACTGGGGCGGGCACCAGATCGGCAGCCATACGTGGGACCACCCAGACCTCACCACGCTCAGCTGGGACGATGTGCGCCTTTTTCGTTGTTCGGGAGGGGCAGGGCCGTGCTGACCGGAGCCGAACAGATCGACAGCGAGTTCACCCGGGTTGAGCGTACGTCCTAGCCGTGTTTGGCTGTTCCTGAGATAGGCCGCTGACGATCGGGCAGAGGCGATCCAGAAGATCATCGGCGCACAGCCCGCTTTCTTCCGCCCCGTACGTCCTTTCGTAGCCTGATCGCTGGGTACATGCTGACTCGGCCCGGCAGCCCTACGGCTCGTACAACGACGACGTGCTGCAGATCGCCGCCAACCACGGCATGACGGGTGCGCGTCTTCTTGCACCTTCCCACTTCTTCCAACTGACTCAAGCGGCGTAGTCGTCACATGGGACCTGGACACGGGCGACAGCATGGGCGAGCCCGTGTGGTACTCTGAGCAGCAGTACGACAACGCCGTCTCGTGGCACCCTGACAACGTGCTCGCGCTGAACCACGAGACGTACGACACGACGGCGTACCAGGTGCTTCCCTACGCGATCCAGAAGCTCAAGGACGCCGGGTACACGTTCGGCACCGTTGCGGACTGCGTCGGGTGGTGGCAGCCGTACCAGTGGACGAGCCAGCCCGGCTCGTGGGACGTACGTAGCTTTGGCCTCACGGATGAGCGTTTCCGCTGATCCCGGATGCTAGGACTCGTGGTACTGCTGATCGCATCGCCCTGAACCCTTTCTCGCCCCCGCAGGCCACGCATAACGAACCGAAACGGACATCTACTGGCATGAAATGCCGCATGGACAGTCTACTGTAGCTGCTAGCAACCTCACTCACGAGCGTCATGACTGCACATACATGTTATTCCCTTGACTCGGGCCAATGATTCATTCTGTGGTAATGTGTCGGATGGGAGGCTGCATAGTACAAGCCCTTTTCAGCACAAGCCCTTTCCAAGCCTCTGTCCACTTGCGGTCATCGCCAGCCCTTTACCCTTGGGGAGCGCCCCCGCTCGGCACGACGCATGCCGCTTACATAATGTGCACCGCCACCAGGGTCCTTTAATAGCCGAAGCAGTGTCGGGCCGAGTTCGGCCGGGGATTGCGCCATCTACTCCCGCACTAACAATGCGCCATCACTAGTTAGTCGAAATTCTGACACTGTGTGCTTCATCGTCGTCGGTCTAGTCCTCGACATCGTCAACGTCAGCGTCCTCATCGACAGTGACACCGACAGCGACACCAACACCGACGCCCTTTAGATCATCTTCCAACACCCGTGAAACATGTCAGGCGCGGCCACGCCCCTGTCGGCAGCGACGACGCTCACCCCAGGGTCGCCCTCGCCCTGCCCCAACTCCTCTCCGAAGAAGTGGGACGTCCCCCTGCTCAAGCCCTTCCTCCCTCTCCCCGTCCAGCCCTCTGCGGGCAGTACGCTCCCCACCACTGCAGCGCACGTCGTGGAGGCACTCGCGTCGAGCCTCAGCAGCCGCGTGTTCGCGTACGACGATGCGCTGCTGCAGGGCGTTGGCCAGCAGGCGCTCGATTGGTCTTCCTCTGGGCAGGGCGCGAAGGCGCAGGAGATGCAGGCTCGTGCTGGGGCTGGGATGGCCCTCCTCGGAAGGCTCGGTACTAACGGAGGGAGCACGAGTGACGCGGGCGGGGTGCTCTCCGCGTTCGTGACGCCCCAAGGGCTCGCGCTGATGGGGGAGAGCCTCTCCCTCCTGCCGCCTCCCAGTCAAGCAGGCAGGCTAGTCCTGCACGTCCCGGCCGTCTCGCCCTCCCCCACCGGGGCGCTCACTCCCTCGCTCGCCTCTCTCGGCCCGGCACTCGCAGGCGTCCCTTCCGACTCCTCCGACCTGGCCGTTGTCCTCTCCTCTACACCTTCCGAGACTGCAGCGCTCGCACAGGCATCCTACGCGCTCGCCCCGCACGTCGTACACATATTCGACCATCACAGCTCGGCCCGCGAGCTCACAGCCATCCCCGCCCCGTCCTCCCCGGCGGGCGACCGCGGCCTCTCCCTGCGCACGGCTCTCTCCCGCGCGGGGCTGGAGTGGTTCGACTACTCCGGCTCCCCCACCGCTTCGTACGTGCTCATCACGCTCGCCTCCCCCCTCGCGCAAGCGCTGAAAGCCTCTATCGGGAAGACCGAGGGTCTGGGGCTGCTCATCGTGCGCGTGCTCAGGCCGTGGGATGAGCTCGCCCTCGCTGCTGCGCTCCCGAGGGCCGTGGAGCACGTGCATGTTGTGGACCATGTGCTGGGCGCGGGGGAGCAGGGGCTCCTGTTCGGGGATGTGTTAGGTGCGCTGGTTGGCGCTGCGGATGCGGGGCATGTGCCTGCCGTTCACAGGGTGGGCGTGCTGCCCTCGGAGCTGGCGGCGTACACCTCCCGCCCGGCCGAGCTGCTGGCCTCCCTCCGCCCCTCCGTCCCCACGCCAGCGACACAGTCCCTCCCCTCGCCCAAGAAACTCGCGTTCTACACCACCCCCTCCTCCCCGCTCCCGCAAACGATCGCACACACCTTCCTCCTCTCCAACAGCGTGTCCACCCGCCTCCTTCCCTTCACCGACGCCTTCTCCCACGCGGGGGGGATCACGCTGCACCGGCTACTCCTGTACCGGCCTTCGGAGGCCGCGCTCGCCCAGGCGCCGGTGGACTACCTCTTCCCGCTCGAGCAGCCCGACGCGGACTTTGTCGCGCTCGCGGAGCCCGCCCTGCTCAGGAGCCATGCGGTGCTGGACTCGGCAAGGAAGGGCGCGCAGGTGCTCGTCCTCACCGCTTGGTCGGCCGAGGAGCTCGCGGCGAGCTTGCCGCCCAAGGCGCATGCAACCGTCGATGAGAAGCAGCTTAGGCTGTACACGTTCGACCTGCGCAAGGCCGCTGAGGCGCTCGCGCCTTCAGACAAGGGCAAGCAGGAAGCGCAGGAGGAGCTCGAGACGGTGCTCCAGCTGATTGCCTTCCTCCGTCTGTACCTTGTTGGCGCGGGTGGCGAAGCGGCTGTGGAGAAGGTCGTGCGCGCCGTCTACGGGTCGTTCATCGCCGGCGTCCCGCTTGCCGACGCGTGCAAGGCCGTCTGGACGAGCTTGCACGAGATTGCTCTGCCCAAGAACGAGCCCGAGGTGGAGGTGGAGAAGGAGAAGGAGCTCAAGACGTTCGAGTTCAACACCATCTCCCTCGCCTCGCTCCCCGCCATGCCGACCACGCCCGTCCCGCGCGTCTCCTCCTGGCACGCGGCGGCCAAGCTCTTGCTGTTCAAGGAGGCCACACTCGTCCCGTCCGCTACGGACCCCAAGGAGCAGCCGACCGCGCTCCGGCCCGAGACGGAGGACCGCACGTTCCTGGTGACGTGCAGCGTCAACCGGCGCCTCACGCCTACGACGTACGACAGGAACGTCTTCCACCTCGAGTTCGACACGGCTGGCACGGGGCTCAAGTATGCGCTCGGTGAGGCGCTCGGCGTCCATGGGTGGAACGACGAGGAAGAGGTGATGGACTTCTGCAAGTGGTACGGCGTCGACCCGAACCAGGTCATTTCCGTGCCCTTGCCCGAGGGCTCGCGTGGTGCCCGTCACAGCCGCACCGTCTTCCAGACCCTGCAGCAGGTGGTCGACCTCTTTGGCAAGCCGCCAAAGTCGTTTTACGCTGCACTCTCGCCGCTGGCCAAGGAGCGCGCGGACTCGATGTCGCTGCGCTTCATCTCCTCCGCCGAGGGCTCGGCCACGTTTAAGAAGTTGAGCGAGGTAGACACGCTCACGTTTGCTGATGTGCTGCGCTCCTACCCTTCGGCCCACCCGAGCATCGAGGAGCTTGTCGAGCTCGTCGGGTTTATCAAGCCCCGCCACTACTCCATCGCTTCCTCGCAGGCGGCTGTTGGAGACCGCGTTGATCTGCTCGTCGTCACCGTCGACTGGGTCACCCCGTCCGGCTCGCCCCGCTTCGGCCAGTGCACGCGCTACCTTGCCGGGCTCAAGGAGGGACAGAAGGTCACCGTGTCCATCAAGCCGTCCGTGATGAAGCTTCCGCCTAATGACATGCAGCCGATCATCATGGCTGGTCTTGGCACGGGCGCTGCACCCTTCCGTGCATTCATGCAGCACCGTGCGTGGCAGAAGCAGCAGAAAATACCTGTTGGCCCTCTCATCTACTACTTTGGCTCTCGTCATCGTTCGCAAGAGTACCTCTATGGTGAGGAGATCGAGGCTTACGTGAGTGTCTTCGCTGCATCCCTGTGTTGTGCTGTACTGACAGTACATGATAGATTCGCGACGGTGTCATCTCACATGCTGGCCTTGCATTCTCTCGTGACACGGATAAGAAGGTGTACATCCAGCACAAGATGCAGAACGACGGCGAGATGCTGGGCACGATGTTGGCTGGAGAGGAGAAGGGAGTGTTCTACCTCTGTGGCCCTACCTGGCCCGTGCCCGATGTCTACGAGGCGCTTGTCAAATCCCTCGTCGAGTATGGCAACATGGAAAGGAAGTACGCCGAGGAGTACTTGGAGGCTCTGAAGGAGGAGGAGAGATATGTCCTTGAGGTCTATTAGATTGCACATACTTTTGTGTTCCTTTAGAGGGGCAATCAGACACCTATTGCGGCATTCCGGTCACCGTTACTGGGCCTGCAAAGGATCCTACCTGCACAAACCAGTGCCCGAGGGCAAGGCAGCCATTGGCTGTGCGATCAGCCGAGCAGCGGTAGCTTGCAACGAGGCATGTGTCCGTGTGCCTAGCTTTCGAGATGTTCTTGCCAGGTGCTGAACGACAAGCGACGGCGTTATCTCAATAAATAAGAGTCTCCCTGATTCACATACGGACGGACTGTTAAGTTTAAAAAGCGGGATTCTCATTTTGGGAGTTACGAAGATATCAGAGGGGGATACGGGGCTCATATGGCAGTGGAAATTTCCAAAAAGATGGACGTGCAGGTTAGCGTTTCATGGCGCCCTCCCTGACGGGCATCGTCAGCTGCACATGTACTGGTTCCTCTGATGGGAGACATACCGAGGTCGCATCTCCAAGCTGGAAACGATGCAGTTAGAAAGTGTGGAGATAATCGCCGAAGAGGGCCTTCGAAGCGTCGCCGGCGAGATCCCCAAGCTTAGAATAGCCGAAGTAATCGGCGACACTGGTGGCGACACCAAGCACCTTGAGTTGGATGGTCGTATCAACAAACCTATGCTGTACAGGTATTAAATCATTAAGGGAGAACCTATCGATAGCGAAGTAAATACCTGGTAAGGCCGGCGGCTCTTGTCATGCCACACGAGAAAGCGGCCGTCGCCCGCCTTATTCTTCTGGCCGTACTGGAAGCGATCATCAACCCTGATCCTGTAGCCTATGTAGGGCGTGGTAAGGAACGCGAGCTCTCGGATTCGAATTCTTCTGCTCACATGCGCCGTCGTCAGTCGTTACGGCCTCGAGGCCCGCGAGTTGAGAGTCGTCAGCGAGCTCGGAGGCGATGTACAGGGGGACCTCTTCCTTCACTGCTATGCACCTCAGCTTGGTCCCAAAGGTTATTATGACCTTAGAGCTACTCACGGCCGGCGCCCGTCTTGGCCATGAAAAACTTATAGTCCTTGTTGTTTGAGGACCAACTCTGGCTCCATGCTACGCGCACGGTGGGAGCCGCGTCGTGGGCATGGATGTAGATGTAGTCTCCGAGCTGGACAGGGGCCATTTCCGTTCCAAAGTCTGAGGGGTTGAAGTTGAGTGAGAGCTGGAGATGGTGGGTCAGACGATCGAGAATGCCTACACTTATACCCTTTCGGCTCTTCCTGGATTACGACGGCTGCCACACGGTGTGCGGCCACAGCGACAATACTTCCAAGTACAGTCGAGGCGGGAGGTGAATAGGGTTGTCGCGTACCGTAACCGTAAAACACCGAGTTCCGACATGTCGACATCGACTAACAGTAGTCCAGTGGTGTGTTGGACAGTTCCATAAGCGGTCTCCTATCGCAAATCGTGGCGCAAAGCCGGGCTTGATAGACGCTGTAACACGCTCTACAGCGTCCGCAACGCATCGGCGGGGGCTGAGGCCGGTACTTGGCTCAGTATTCGCCGGCTCAAGTGCAGGTCGCTGGCGTGACCGATGTGTCCACAAACTGACCGCATTTGGTGGCTCCAATCAGGCACAAGGATGGTTTAGATTGAATCCCGAGCCACGTCCAGGCACACAAGAAGCGCAGGAAGCACGGCTTCCACCGCTGTCCAGAGTACTAGTGGCACCAAACAATAGGTCATCTGCACCGTTCAGGGACGGCGAGAGCTCAGAGTTCCTGCCGGAGAGGGTTCCGAAGCCGGCGGTGTAAGAAGCCGATGCTGCGACCGCAAATCGTGGCGCACCGAGGGGCTTCGGAGGCAATCGTCAAACAGGCGCCCCCCGGCCGGCCAGAGAATTGATTTGCACCAGTCGAGGGATTGTGCTGCATCCAAGAACGTTCGCTGAAGACGTCCGATGAGCACCGTATTGATATCATGGAATCCCAGGAGTCCGACAAGTTCGGAAACGAGTCGGAACATGTCTCCCCAGGTAAGCTTGCCATCACCATGGCCGGGCAGAACGCCTCCTGCAGCTCTGAGCTTGATCAATCGAACTGGGTGACTGTTGGCCATAGAGGTTCAGGGTAGAATTGTGCTGAACGTATGTTGTGTGTCAGGTCGGCACGAGGAACCCTTCTACGCTGGAAAGATGGAACGCATCTGGTCCCGTGCTGCAATCACGTCCACAAAACACAGAACCCTTCATAATGCCTTCCGGTTGACCCAGGAAAGCAACGACCTTTCGATATATAAACATGATTACCATTGCAGTCCCTCCAGGTGTATACGGAAAAAAAGAAACTAGGTCATAAAGAACGGCGTGGGGGCCAAGTAGAACGGGAATCAGATAGCTGAGCAGGAACCAGCTTACTGGGGAAATATAGGAATGCAAGTGGGTATGCGGACAATTCCAGATTGATCGACAAGGAGAAGAGGGGAAAGCTTCGTACAAATCATGCAATTACTGGAAGAAAAGAGACAGAAAGAGGAAAGGAATGTATCGTCAGTGGTTGTGGTATCAAATCATGGCCGCCGCGGCTTCTTGGCGATGCAGCTCGTCTTCCAACAGCCGGGCCCGATTGAGCAGCGCCACAACGTCCGAGCGTGAGCATGCGCGTCGGATGAAAGGCGATTCCAGAAGGGCTGCAGCTGACGGTCGCCTGGAAGGCTCTTCAGCACACATCGCCAGGAACGAGCGCAGCTGCTCGCTCCATCGTTGGGGTTGGCTGAGAGGTGGCAAATGGCGGATGGTCCGCAAGTATTCCACGTCCTCAATCTCTGAATGAGGCGGAACGCCTTCTAGCAGCTCCCAGAGAGTCGCGCCAAGGGAATATATATCGACGGCGGTGTTGTATGGTTGGCCCGCACGCAATTCGGGCGCCATCCAGTACCACACACCCACGACTTCGTCACGAGTTGGACGCTCTTCTGTGAGCTGGACGGCGTGGAAGAAATCAGCTGAGATGGGATTAGTCGAGACTCATGCAGTTCGATAATAGAACATACCGAGCAGAAGTCTTCCATCAGTTGAAAAGAGTAGGTTATCACTCCTTACGTCGCGATGAACGACGCCTCTCGAGTGCAGGTAGTTCAGCGCCTCAAGCACGTCCGCCATGAGCCGCGCTACGACCACCTCCCCTCCAAGCTCGAGACCTTCGCCACTGAGAACGCACACTTCCGCCAGACTGCGTTCCATCCGCTCCATCCGCACCCACATCTCCCAGCCTTTCATCATGGACTCCTGGACCGCTTCCTCAGCTTCCATTCCCTCGATTTGGGACTGTGGACGCAACCAGGCGCCGTCAGCGCCTAGGAGGTGAGCATGGCGGAGCGAGAGCTGCAGGAGAGTCTCTCTGAGGGTCGAGAGCGTCGGGCGCGGGATGTACTTGTAGGCCAAGTGCTGCGTCTGGGCATGCATGGACGACAGAGGCGAGGCCGTATAGATATGCGAATGTGTACCGAGGGCGATGAGCGTAAGCGTTTTGGGAGGCGGCGGGCTGCCCGCGAGAAGATATGGTGCCAGAGGCCTGTATCCCTCGGGCAGCGCCTGCATCCTTCGTTGTTCCGTGTCCTCCTCCTCTTCCTCTCCGCCCTCGCTCTCGAGCCAGTCCTTAAGCGCGTCGCCCAGATCTCCTTCGTCCACTTCCTCAATATTGCCGTTGGTGGCAACGACGCGTGACGGAGCGGGAATAGCTGGAGATGCGTCCAGCTCGTCTAGCTCATCATCGATCTGGGTCTCGCCACCAGGGCTGCGGGGGAATCGGTCCCTAACGTCCAGAGGCGTTGAAGGGAAGCGGACAGCCGGGCCGCCTGGGCTCGCCTGCAGGCTATTTGCCCTGCTAGGCAGGCCGCTCCCAGGCGCAAGCGTGAAGGTATACCCCCCGTCTGATGTACGAGGCGAGGATGCCTGCAGCGGATAGCCGTTTGCAGCATGCGGGTTTATCGTGGGCGATGTCACGAGATGAGTGGGGAAGAGGGCCGAGCTTGGCAGAGCTGCAGATGTCTCTGAGGTCGGAGAGTTGGACGAGAACGCGCGAGGCGGCGTCATTGGCATCATGAGCTGCGTCGGCGCTGCCGGGAGAGGTCGCTCCGTTGCTGGTGTTCGTGGGGATGACGTACCCTGCTGCTGGCTGACCGGTAGCCGGAGGCCCAATGACTGCGTATGGAGAACCGGCAAGGTAACGGGCGGAGACGTCACTGGAGGCTTCATGCCAGCAGAGGGCATAGCAGGGGAAGGCATCGCTGATACCTGGCCGGCTGCAGATCCGCGCGGAGACATGTCCGCATACGCACTGGGGTCGAAGTCGTCGTCCGTCTCGGGCGTCCTGAGCGCAGGGCTTCCGAGGGCAGCGGTGATGCTCGGGTTGGGGCTGCGCGGCACAGTGAGCACCTGCCCCTCGGCGTCGTCCTCGACTTTCGCCTTCTGTACGTGAGGCATGGGCGGCAATGGCGGCACGGGGGGGACGTTCGCCTCTCCTTTCGCCGCGCCAGCGAGCGTCCGCCTGCTCCCCTCGCGGGACGGCGCCGAGGTAGCCAGGGAGAAGACGCTGTCGCTCCTGTCCGACATGAACCCCGCGTCCGTGTCCATCACGCTCTGGGGCGGGCTGGCGGGCACAGCCTGCATCTGCCGCACCTGTATCTCCCTGATGGTAGGCAGCTGCGCCTGAGCCGAGCTCGGGCTGAGCACAGAGGGCGGGGCCACGTACGCGGTCGGAGTGCGCGCGACGGGCGTTTCTGGGGAGAATGCGGTGGCGGTGGCGGTGGCGGTGGGGGAGATGGCGCTGGGCGGCTGGGTCGGAGGCTGGACCTCGACGTGCGGGACTTTGGGCAGGTCCTTCTCCGGCACGGGCGGGGGCGGGCTCGCGGGCTCGGTGGGCAGGAGGGTGCTGGACGGGCTGGCGGCGCTCGGCGTCTGCACCTGCACCAGCAACCAGGGGGCCATCTCCGCGAGCTGCTTGACCTCGTCCTCCCGTTCCTGCTCCAGCTCCCGGCGCATGCGCTCGGTCGGAGAGGTGCGTGCCCGCCCGGCGCGCTCGTCGACGGGCGGCTTGTTGGCGAGCTTCGGCTCCTGCGGGCTCCGCATTGCAGTAGGAGAAATAGTCGGCGCGGAGGTATCGAGCCTCGCCGGCTGCCTCGACGACGACAGCGAGAGCGGCGCAGTCGTATTCGTAGCCGGTGCGGGTGCGGGTGCGGGTGCGGGTGCGGGTGTGGGCGTGGTCTCGCCCCCCCCAACGCGGGCAAAGATGTCGCCGGCCCAGTCGTCGGCCCAGCTAATCTCGCTCGTCAGCGTCTGCAAGCCCAGGCCGAGGCTGAGCGGCAGTTCGGGCAGGGAGATGACGGGCGGGAGCGGGGTGACGATGCTCTGCCGGAGCGGGTTGTCGTGCATTGGCGCGAGGGTGTGCTGCTGCTGCGAGTGGGAGTGGGAGTGGGAGGAGGTTTGTTGGGAATGAGAGGCGGAGGTGTCGAGGGACGGCCTGCGCTCCCGCTCCCGCTCCCGGTACGCCTGGCGCTGCGGGTGGTGCACCTGGTCCAGCTCTGGCGTCTCCATCTCCTCCTGCTCGAGCTCCCTAGCCATCCTGTCTGCGTCCACGACCTGCCCCTCCCTGACCCTGCCCTCTCCCTCTCCCTCTCTGCCCTCCACATCCGGCTCATCGCCCTCCAGCCCCTGCCCCTCGCCAAACTGCTCGTACGCCCGCGCCCGCTCCTCGCTGGGCGTGACCAGATCCAGGTCGTCGGGCCAGGCCTCGCCCTCGGCCCCAGCCCCAGGCGGCGTCGGCAACAGGCGCACAGGCACCGGCGGCTCAGGCAGCACGCGGATCTTGCTCGGCCCCACCCCGGCCTCCTTCTCCTTGGGCGGCGGGGCGGGGAGCGGGCCCGCGGGCGGCGGGCGGCGGGGCGGGGTGGCCGTGCGCCGTTCGCCTAGGAGGCCGCTCGGCGGGAGGGGAGAGGGCGTGCGCCCCTGCCGCGGCTTGGGCTGCAGGGGCGCCGTGGTCCCGAGGGTCACCTGGGAGGCTCCGTGCCCGTGCCCCTGGCCCTGGTCCAAGTCCAAGTCCAGGTCCAGGTCCAGGGCGGAGCGGTCATCGGCCCTCGTCAGGCCGAGGCTGAGGCTCGCCCCGCTCGCACTGGCGCTCATCGGGCCGAGGCCTATGCCCATGCCGCCGACCTGCCCATTCGGCCGGGCGGCCATGCCCCTGTTCATCCTGTCCTCCATGCGCTGCATCTCCCCGTTGTCGCCACTGCGGTCCGGGAGGGGGACGGCGCCGTAGAGGCCGCCCATCTTGGGCGTCTCCCTGCCAAAGAGCGTCTTGGGCTCCACGGGGCCCGTGCGCCCCTTGGCCCGCATCATGGCGATCTCGGCCTCGGAGAAGCCGGCCTCGGGCAGCTTTGAGGTCCAGGTGGGCGGGAGGCCCGAGAAGCCCTCGTCGACGTGGATGTTGTGCTCGATGCGGAAGGGGAGGGAGATGCCCGGGTCGCCGTCGGACGGCTCGGGCGGGTAGATGTCGCCCGCCGAGACGGGGGAGGAGGCGGAGGCGGAGCCGCCGGGCGAGCCGGGGAAATGGGAGGCGGAGGCGGAGGCGGAGGAGGTGGACGGGGTGTGCGGGCGGTGGAGGAAGAAGGCTTTCTTGAACCCGGCCACTCCGGGGGGTGCGGTCTGCGGGGACGGGCCGGCGGTGAGAGGCGGGCTCGCGTTCCCCGGGTTCGGGCTCGGGGCGTACCCCGCCTGCTGCTGGGCGCTGTTGCTGTCCGCGGTCGTTGTCGCCCTGCGGACGGGGGCGAGCTGGCCAGCGCGCTTGGAGAGCGACCCGCCGAACTGGCCGATGGCGGTGGCGATGTTGAACCGCTCGCCGGGGCCGCGGGGCCTGCCCTTGATCGCCTGGCGCAGGGAGAGGCTGTCCTGGCGCTTTGGGGGCGTGAGGGCGGCGAAGGTCACGCTTGGGCCGTCGGGGCGGCCGGCGGGGAGTTTGTCGAGGTGGGATGGGCTGTTGCCGTTGCCATTGGCGTTGGAGGGGTGCATTGGGTGCGGGTAGGTGGATGAGTTTGAGGATGAGGGGATGGAGGCGAGGGTGCTGGCCGTGTCGTCCGGGTCGGGGTCGAAGGAGGAGGAGGAGGGCGAGTTGGGGTGCTGCCGGGGTGGGTGGGCGTGGGCGTGGGCGGGGGGGGACGGTGTGGGCGGGGGGAAGTGGAAGGGGTGGGGGTGGGCGAGGTGGGAGACGGGGGATGCTGCGTGGGAGGTGGATGGCCGCACCCGGAACCCCGGCTCGAGCAGGTACCGGTCTTTGGGCGGCGGCGGGGGCGGCGGGGGCGGGGGTGAGCCGGCACCGGCACGGGGTGTGGGTGTGGGGGGTGTGCTGGTGCTGGTGGGGGGCGGGGAGGAAGGCTTGAGGCGGGCGAGGAGGGACATGCGGCTCGGCGCTACCCGCTAGCCCGGGTGGCCTGCGCAGGGGGAGGCGTGGCCGACGTAAGCAGGGGCAACGGCGGGGGCGCTTCTGCCCGCGGCGGGGAGGGCGATGGCGATGGCGATGGGGCACTGGGGGAGGGAGGTCGGGCGTGTGTGGGTGTACTGTATCGAGTCTCGAGTGTCGTCTAGTGCGGTGTCGCCCCCGCCGTCCGCACTCAGCAGCGGTCCGGGACTGGGAGTATGGGAGGGGAGCGTCTGCACCGCTCTCGCGCACGGACACGCCCGACGCACCCCTCCAAGATTAGCTCCGGCGCGGGCGCATTTCGATCCATCTCCCCATCTCCTTCCCCTCACAAAGCCAGACTCTCATACCCCGTATAATCAACCGTGTGCACAACGTCCCTATGTCTTTACACAACCGTGCCTCCGCATGCTATTTCCTCTCCTGATCTCCTGCCGACTGCCATGCCTCCCGCCTGCCCCTCGAGTCCAGTAGTTCAATTGACGCCCACCGAGTTTCCTCCCTTCCAAGCCTAAAACCTCAGATCCAGTGCTTGTCCCCGTGGTATGAGAGGAATCGTCCGCTCTGCTCCGCCGTCAATCCCCTGATGACGTCCCTGCGCACTACCGGCTCAGGCACAAGACGCCGTCTAGCAACGTTGGGCACGTACAAGCACGCCGCCGCGCCGGCTCGCAGACTCTTGGGCCCCTCGCAGCTGGGCTCCACCTTCTGCAGCATCTGGATAAACGGACGTAACGCCTCGGTGGAGTATGCTGTTGACCGCCGTAAGCGACGAGTATAGAGCGCTGGGATGGCGCGAGAAGCCACTCACGCTCGTCTTCCGCGCCCGACGTTCTGACCCACCCAGGGCAGAGTGCAAAGAAGATCATGCCTTCCTTCCTGTATCGAATAGCGTATTTACCAATGAGAAAACTCAACGCGGCCTTGCTCCGTACCAATCAGCGTCATACTCAAACACATGGTTGCACCTGAATACCTTGGATGCACCGTACACGGCATTCCCCGAATACCCCAACTCTTCCTGGAACTCCAGGTCGCCCATGCCGCTGGAGATGGCCACAACAGTCTTCTTCGTCCCCAGCTTCACGAGCGGGAGGAAGGCGTTGATGCTCAGGATGTTTCCCATCACATTGTTGCGATACGTATTCTCGATCTCCGACACAAGCACCTCGTCTGATGGGAACGCATCGAGTTCATAGAATGCGCCTGTGCCGTTGTATCCGGCGTTTGCAATGAGCACACTGGACAGGCACACTGCATGAGCATCGCTGGCGCTGACACACCGCGACAAAGCGTACTCAACGGTGCCCCCGGCCAACGCTGCGACCCTCGCGGCTGCCTTCTGCCGTGTCATCCCTACGTCAGTCCATGACCGAGAATACTGTATCACGCGGAAATGCAGACCTTGCAAGACGCCGGGTCTGTGGTATCCAGCTGGACGACCTCGACGCCGGGGAGGGCCGCGAGCGCCGTGGCAGCCTCGACGTTCCTAGCCGTGCCAATGACCTTGTTCCCCTCCTCCGCCTATTTCACCGTTACGTCAACAGCGCTTGTACAGCGTCGGGCGTGCGATCCCGCCTCGGCTTGGCAGGCTCGGGCTACTGCAGAAAAGAACTCACAAGCTGCCGGGCCATCCCGAACCCCAGTCCCCGATTGGCACCGGTGATAACGTATGTGAGCATCGGGGTTATACAGCCTCGACGTGAAACCAAATGCACAGCTAGATCCGATTTCAAACCTGACCAGCTGCGAGGCGAGGCGAGCAAAGGAGAAGCGAGCAGTCCCGTTGCCGATAACGCTTGTTCCGCAGGTCTCACTCCACTTCGGAGGCAGATACATCTGGAGAGGCTTCGAAGGAGTCACCTCGAATCCCTTCCCACTCTCCTCGTCCTTCTTAGCCCCCTACTTTTCGTCTTCCCCCCTCGCGCCTCTACTGACAGCCGCATGCCGAAAGCTCGGCGTGGACTACATGGATGACGTCTCGCTCCTCCGTCAAGGACTCGGATACCCCGAAAGGCATCCTACAGTGTGGACTCCTTGGCGTCCCAGGGCAATCCCCTCAACAACAACTAGTACTGTTTGTCGTGTTCACAGAGCATGACTCGAAATAATGTGCTGGTACTACACCGAAGCCTGCAAGTCGTCTCGCATTGACAGAAGGTCCCGGGCGGTCCGTTTCGAATGAACTGCATTCTACGGCCAATGATGGCTTTCACGACGGTTCAAATGACGGCTCACAGTAACAGGTTTGATCAACGACATTGACGATGGCACTTCAATGATAGCTACAAGGCTCGTTTCAACATAGCTTTCAAGAACAGGCCCAAGTGGCAGTTTCAATGTGGTGGCTGTTCATAACGGTGCCAACGACGGTGCGCACAGAGCGCACAGATTGACCCCTGAAGGACATGTCTGTCCCTTGGCATCCCCGAAGGGACATCTTCCCCTTTTCATGCACTTTTGGAGGCATCCGGATCCTTGTCTCTCTCACCCCATCGACGGGGAAGGGACTTCCTCTTTTCCTCGCCGGTACATGGCGTCCCAAGTGCACGTTCGCTCAACATCCACCTCCCGGCCTTCATCCCTGCCGCGATTGCATAGAGTCCTGAAAAGCTCTGCCACTGTCTGCACAAGCCTGTTATCCTGTGTTGAGGCAGTGTGTGGCTCGAGGATGTTTATCACTGTTGTTCGAAGCATACTTCTTTGTTTTGGAGGTACAAACAGGCTGCGCTCTTTCAGCTGAACCCTTTATTCTTTGTACGAATGCCGCTGCTGTCCCTCTCGACAGACGAGGGTACAATGCCAGCCAAGGTGTACTCGAGTCGCGCTGGAAGAATACCACGGACTCGTCCAATTGCAACTGACCAACTGACTACTCGTTGTTGGTCAGAAATGCAGTTCTCTGTAATAGAGGTATCATAATTAAAACACTGAGCACTCGTACAGAAACAAGGTACCGCCATAAGGGCAAAGAGCGGCTCGACCCAAGGCAACAGCGGAACGGCAGTAGATACAACCAGTACAAGAACAGCGTTCCTCATGTACACGAGGTCCTCAGCGACGACGGTAGAAATCCAAGGCGAAATACTAAGAATTGACATTAAACAACGATCGTGGCGGTGCTCGACGAGCTGGGTGCTTCATAGATCGCGCTCGCGAAGGCGAACAGCAGGCTGACGAGCGCGCCGGCAATGCGTGCATTCACGGGGACCCCGCCAATGGGGCCCTGCGCCCATACGCAAGCAAGGCGCACAATAGAGACGGTGATGGGGTCTAGCTGCTTGCGAGGGCGAGCCACGGAGATGAGCGTCCCTGCAATGTGCGGGATAATGAGGGAGGGAAGAGCCCACGTGAAGAGCGCTGAGAAAGTCGCGAGTGTGGGGTGGGGCACGGGGAAAGCGATCGTCGTTGATCGAGGTGCAGGAGGCGCCCCCGCTGGGGGAGCCGTGCGAGGGAATTTGGGGACGGTGAGCTGAGGTAGGTCAGACTATGTTTCAGGACACACGAAGGAGCACATACGGGATGATAATGAATAGGGAGTACTGCAGAGAGGAGCCAGAGCATCTCCACTACCAGGGTGACTCCGGCAATGAGCTCCTCGTCCGACAGCAACTACCGTACCTGGTCAGCCGGAGTCTCTCTGATCATGGACAGTGGGCCCACCTCTCGGACAGATTCCAGCCACTCAAAGGGTGTCGTCTTCCAGTCAAAGGACGCCAGAATGCTCGGTGGTGGTGGCGCGAGGACAACAGTCTGGGAGCTTGTCGCCACGACGATCTCCCCGCTTTCTGCGACGGCCTCCGCGGCCTCCTTCGCCTCGGCGCGCTCGATGGCAGCCTCTACGGTACGACCATTCAGGCTGCAAGAAAATGAGATTACGTTCCGGAAGACGGTGCATATAGAGCTCACGTCGTGGGAGCTTCACTCTCCTCTTCCTCTTCTTCACCCTCAACACTGAACGAGTATTTGCACGCATCGCGGGAAGGGAAGGAAACGGCGCGCACGTTAATCTCGCAACGACTCTCCTCGTCCGCGTGCTCGGGTAGAGCCCAGAGAATCTGGGATCGGTAGACAGAGTATCCTTGTTGTCCGTGAGGTAGGTCTTTATAGATTTGATGAGGCCATCGCGGAGGGCACCGTCGACGTTGGGGAGACCGAGGGCATAGGCGATGGAGACGAGCTCCTCCTTGCGCTTGTTGGAGAGGTTGGGTCCTGTGAACGTTGCGGTAGACATTGGGGGTAACGCCGAGGGCGGGGGAAGGGAGGGGGAATAGCGGGGAGCAGGTGACTATTAGATGGTGGCGGTCAGGGATAAGCTGTGATCGGGCTGCTGGACGCGACACGCTTCCCTTTCACGACAACAAGCAAAGGAAATCACGTGATTCGCCCTTCCCTCACAACACGTGTCCTCATTCTGGTTCCGCGTGTTTGCGCCGGAGTTTCCATTCGCACTCTTCCTTCGCTTCTCTCCATGCGGCCGCCGTTTAGGTCAGTCTCGGATACAGTACGATCTTGAAACAAAAAACTCCAATGTCCATCCTAGCACGTGACCAGATACTGTTTACATGCAAACGCTGCCGTCCACAACGTGTTGCGCGTTCTGCTGCATTGAATGATGATGGCGGGTATCGTATGGACAGCACGGTGCTATGCGAATAGGTTCAAATGTGTATGCAAATGAAATGTCAAGTTGGTTTCCTCTTGATGCTCGGGAAAGCCGGAAGGGGGCCTGACCCCTCGATCTCCAAGTCAGACGAGCCGTCATCCGTCGCCTTGTCACGTGAGGCGGTATCGACGTCCAGCTCCGCGTCATGGATCTCCAAATCTGACAGCGATTCGTTCCCTTTGTCTGCATGCTCCGCCGGTGGATCTGCCAGATGCGCAGGGACACTGACACCTGACCGAACCTTCATCCCGGGCGGTGCCCGAAGCTTGGGCTCGATGTGGACATCGCGTCGGTCAAGGAGTGCATGCACCTGCCATGACACTGCTTAGTATCTCCCACGACAGTTCAAACAAGAGACATACATCGCGATTCTTCGCCTCTGCCTTGCGCTTACTCTCTTCGGCCAACGCACCGCGTCCCATATGAGCAGGGTTGAAGCCAATCCTGCTCACTGTGTCGGGCTTGAACGCGCTCTTCACCCTGTGCTGATCGTCCACGCCGTCCTTCCCAGTCTTTCCAATCTTGTTTCCATGTATGGTAAGCTTCGTGTTCTTCCCGCTGAGCATATCTTTCAGCTCTTCCTCCATCTTGCTGCGCTTGCTCTTCCGGACATCGCGTTCTGCCCGTTCGCGCCCAAGCTTCTCCCCGACAAACTCGGCTTGAGGTGCAGCACGAGCATTTGAGCGAAGGACATGACCCTCCATGATATATGTAGGTCCGCCGCCAGAGTCTCGAGGGGCAGCAATGGCTCCTGTCCGACTCGCAGGCAACAGACCTTGCTTTTTCTGATAGTCCGGGCCGGAGGACTGTCGGGTTGTTATGAAGCCCGATGTCCTGTAACATGCCAGTTAGCCAGGTTGAACCCAAAATGACGGAAGTGACCGCACCCGATTGCGAATTCGGGTCGTGCAGCACGCAGCGACTTGACGCGTTGTTGGATGTGATATTCGCAGACTTCATTGACCCGTCTGCGCCCACAATCAGCTCTCCGTATGCCTCATCCCAAGCATATACGCACTTGTCGCACCATCCGTTACATTGGGTTCCATCTTTGCGCCGAGCAGCGCATTGTGCCAGATCCAACGACTGTCCGAGAATGACGATCGCCTCTGCCGTGTTGGGTGTGAGAGCGAGGACGTTGTTTGTCGGATGCGGTTTATTGTCGCCTTGCTGCAAAGACATAAGGGGAGCTGATTCGCTACGAAAGAAGGCACAGACCTGAAATGGACGCAGCACACGAGGATTCAGCAGCGCAACCACGCTGCCTTCCCTCAGGGTGCTCGCCCAAACTTCGAAAGCTCCTCCACTCCCGCCTTTGTACACCTTCTTCTTCCTCCCCTCATCCATCTCGTCAGCCTCATCCTCCCTCACATTATTCGCTTCAAAGAGTAGTAGCGAAAGCATCGCGTCGCCCCGCGAGGTCGCTCCCTTAGTGGAGCCAGTCGCGTTCCCCCCGCCCCTATTCCCGAAGTCCACGAGCTTGAGTGTGATATACTTCTTCCCCTGGGGCTTCCCCTCGTTCTTTGCCTTCTGCCTCTCCTCGGCTTTCTCCCGATCGCGCCAATTCTTCTTCCCTCCCTCTTCGTCAGAGCTCGCAATCTCCCCATCTTTCCTTGGCCCGCCGCGCGAGAGCTTCACCTCGCCTCGCTCGGCGACGACCGCGATGGTCACCCAGTCGCCCGAGACGGGCACGTCGTACGCCTGCTTGTCGGCCGTCAGGCGAACGACGGAGTAGAGCAGCGATGGCGGCAGGAAGTAGCGCCCAGTGAGATACGACTGGACGTCCTCATGCGAGACGCGTCGTGACCTGTAATAGATCAGCATCACCCACCCAACCCAAACGTGAGAAAGACATACGACAGCCTAATGCCCGAATTCGGCTCGAACCTCTCGAACCTTAGATCGTCCGCGCTCGGCTTGAACTCCCTAGGGCCCGGCTCCAGATGCTCAACAACCTGGAACTGCTCGTCCCTTCTCGCCTCGGCGGCTGCGGCAGCCGCATGCTGAGGAGGGGCGTCGAACGCGCTTGATCGGACAATGGGCTCGGAGGTGGTCGGCTCGGGCTGGGCGGACTGCAGTCGCTGGAGGGCGGTAAGCATGGAGCTTGCTCGGGCTGGCTTCGCGCCAGCGGGTGGTGCTAGAGTGGTGGAAGATGTGGATGCGAGGGCATGCGTAGTGGTGTTCACTGGTCGAGGGAAGAGCGGTCCTTTGGCCACCTGCCCTGTCTGCTCCACCTTGCGCCTCTTAACTGGGTCTACCATCAGTCTCCCATACCCATATAAAGCGTAACATCGGCTTACAAGTATCCTTCACTGGGCTCTCACCGACAAGCACCCGCTTGATCTTGTTCTCCTTCTCCCAGCGCTCCTCTCCAGGAGCCACCACAATGTCCGGGTCGAGCTGCGACTGCAGCGCCGCGATCTGCGCTCTCAGAGCCGCCTGCTGATCCTCATGTGACGTCGCTGCTTGCCGGAGGGAGTTCATCGCAAACCAGAGTAAAGAGGGAGGAGAGGGGCGAGGAGGGCGGGAGGCAGATAGGATGTAATGAAAGGTACGGAGGGACGCGTCGAACAAATGAAGGGCCAAGGGACCGGACGCGTCGGTATGCGGGTCACGCGTGCCCGCCCACCACGGCCCGCCTCTGCGCTGGCCAGATTCGTGCTAATTGATGGGAATTGATCGCACTACAGGGTCTCCTCTATTCATCCTGCGGCTGTGGTAGGAATGCGTCATCCAGCCCTACTGGTTTGGGGGAGGTGTCTCATCGATCCCAGCAGGGGGTGAGGATTGTCTAGTCACGCGACGGGCACACGGGGTTAAGTCTAAATTCTGTCTTCATTACAGTATCCTGCCCGCGTTGCCGCGGCTGCCAGCGTTACAGATGCACCACACGAGATCAGGCAGCCCTGCCGGTCACAATAACATTATTGATACCCAGGCTGTTCTCCCGCGAATACAACTATAAGGCCGCCAGGATCGCGGCATCTTGCCCGGAACAAGAGCACACACGAAACAGCAACACATCGACATGACCCGACATCACCAGCTTCATCAACGGCGCTCGTCAACGTCTCGGCTCGTCACACACTCGGACAACACAGTGGCAACATCACAAACAACCAGGTTGGGGGGGATGGAAAACGGGGGTGGGGGTGGGAATGGGAAGGAATGGAGTACATGCATGAGGTGATATGAGCCTCAGGCAGCGGTCTGCCAGAGAGCGTCGTAACGATCCGTCTAGAGTGAGAACTATATGCGCTCTGTGAGCCGCGTGACTCCCGTAGCGAGTGGCAAAACGCACGATTTAAGCGCCCTTGGGAGCCTCCTTGTAGCTGATGGCCTGCTCCTCACCCATGGCGGAGACGATGGTGACGAGGAGCTCCTTGCCCTCATCGAAGTCGGCCTGGATCTTCTCGCCGAGTTCGCCCTCAGGGACCTTGACGTCGTCCTTGGGAGTGCCGTCGGGGAGCATGAGGTTGAGGAACTCCTCGTCGATGTTGACGAGGGCGTATTCGTCACGCCTCACGTTGGGGACATCCATGTTGTGGGTGGAAGGGGAGAGATCTTCCATCTTCTTTCCGGTGAAGATCTAGTGGTGGGTGAAACGTCAGCTGGGAAGACCCTGGAATGCGGAGGGGATTTGGGACACGTACGTCGACGCCGACGAGATGGACCTTGGCGTGACCATGCTTGCCCGTCTTGGAGGTGGACATGTCGACGATCTTGCAGGGACGACCCTTCATGACGACTGCGGGGGCTGGCATGAGTAACGCGGGCAAGGGGAGAATGAGGAGGCGAGAGCGGGGCACATACCGAAGCCGTTCTTGCGGAGGGCGGAGCACTGCATGGGGAAGGTGAGCGAGGCGCCAGCGGACGCCTGCTCGAAGGTGTGCTCATGCTGTTCGTCGTTCTCAGCCATTTTTTGAGATGTGAAAGTAAAGAGTAAGGAGAAAGATGAAGGGGGATAGGTGGTGGTAAGAGGGAGAAGAGGGCAGTTGAGGGGCAAGGAGGAGAGAGAAGGGAGCCCAGGTGGGTCGAAATCAAATTACACGAGGCCGCCCTCGCTCCGAAGGTTTTCAGCCCGAGCCCCCGCCCACCGCCCCTCAAATTTGCGCCCATTCGCTCCAGCGGGTCCTGTGGGCGGCGCGGACCAACACCGCCACACCACGCGGAGGGTCTCCTTTGGCTCAGCTTCCAGCCTGCCCACAACGGGTCTCGTACGGGTCTCCCATTGCATCCGTGATCGCCACCCGCATCCCCTGCTCCCTGACCACGAACGCGCTAGAGGTCATTGGCCAAAGCACTCAGGCGCGTCACTCTCTCATGTCCGACCTCCCTCACCCCCATCTCCACCATGCAGTCCTCTCCATCCTCGCAGCAGAGGGCTTCTCAAAGTCATCCGCCAACGCCCTCCAGACCGCCACCGACCTCCTCCAGCGGTACATGAAGCTGCTCGCACGGTCATGTGCCCAGCAGGCCGAGAATGCAGGCAGGCCAGGAATCACCTGGTTCGACGTTGTTGGCGGGATCGAGGAGACGGGGATAGACTTGAAGGAGCTTATGGACTGGGCGAGTGTAGAAGGGCGCGTGGAGCGGCATGTCGTCAATGAAGAGGACTTACTTGACGAGTGGGATGGTACGTCGTTTACTACTCGCGGCGTCTTTTTGTCCTCATACTTTTACAGCACACCTGCAAGAAGGCCTCTACCACGACCCAACAGACAACATACCGCTCGTCTACGCTGCCCCACCCACGCCCGAGACCGAATCGCCCACCCCGTCTGCCTCGGGCTCCAGTTCCCTTACGCCCTCTCCCAAGCCCGAGGCCATGCCCCTCTCCCCCGTCTCCCTCTCCCCTCCATCATCCCCACCGCCCCGCAGAGCAAGATGGGAGCCCCCCTCCTACATCCCGGACTTCCTCCCCCCTCTCCCCGGTGCACCCGTACAAGAGCCCGACCCCGAGCCGGAGCAGAACGGCCTCCTGCCGGAAGCGGACGACTTCGATGACTTGTTCGCCCTCCCGCACGAGCTGGAGGAGAAGAAGCCCCCCGTCGCCCCTCCCGCTGTGGCGACCCCGCAGCCCATCGCCTCCTTCGCTGTGCCCACACCGTACAACGCTTCCTCGCATTCTGACCTACCGCGCGCGCACTTGCCACCATCGCCAAGCCACACTCCGCCCCCAGAGCCGGGGGGCACCAACCCCCTGTTCATCAGTGCGATGCAGATCCTGCGGACGGATGGGGGCGGGGCCGGGAGCCTCCCGCTCTCCGCACCCGCGGCGCACCACCTTGCCGGGCGGATCGCGGTCATAACAGCCATGCGGTACGATGCCCCGGACACATTGTTCGCCGGCACCGACGCGCCTTTCGCCCGGCACGCAGCGCCCACCCCCACCCACGTGATCCCGCACAACCCCGTGCCCGTCCTCCCCGTCCCTGCGCCCGCCACCAAGTCCCTCGCGACATCCCGCGGCCCCGCAAGCCCCGAACCGCCATACCTCGCGCCGATCTTCCCCACGCTCGCGCAGGCTGTTCTCCCCCTGCCGATATACAACCGCGTTGAGCGCGTGCCGCCCCCGCCGCTGCTGCAGAACAACGAGCAGTTCTTGTATGGCGTGCCGAGGCCCGCGCCGTGGAACTGGCAGGCGTCGCATGCGCAGGCAGGGCAGGAGCCGAAGGTCGAGGATGCGACGCTGAAGGCAACGTGGGAGGTGCACCCGCGCGACTATAGGGAGAACTACGTGGCCAAGAAGGGGAGGGCTGGGATGACTTTGCATGGGATGAAGAGGGAGTGGAGCTTTGCTTAGGCACTTCTGGGACTATATGGGCACTGGCTGTATGTATTACTAGTTTGTTACCACTACACAATTTGACTGTCCACATCCAACCTTCCTGCAAGACAACAAGACAAAGGTTGGACGCGTGCCATCTTTGGAGGTGCAGAAGGCCGCCCTGCTTGTGTATGAGCTGGTCAAGCTGATGGGAAGCAGTATGCCAGATTGGGTTCCTACAGATGGGATGCGCTATCACAGCCGCTTTTCTTCTTCTGCGCACTGGCTCTCTTCAATGTTGGAATTAGACTTTACAGCTTGATTATACTGGGACCATCTGTGTCAGTGCGGGCTGTGACCCCCCAGTATGCTGTCTAGGAGATCACTGTTATTGTTTTCCTGCAGGATGAGATCATCTGATCTGCCTACAAGCGCAGACCGAAGAGTATCTAGCAGACATCAGAATAGAGATGAACATTGTTTATTGCATGCGAGAGGTATAGAGTGCTAATGACGATGCAAATGCAGTGCGATGATGCGGGTTCGGGTCCGTGCAGAGAGTGCTAAAAGGTGAGAGGGGGAAATCCTATAAAATCCTATGATCCAGGGATGGCGGACGCTGTCCGCAAGGAAGAGGCACGGCCTCGGTAGCACCGTCGTAAGTCCAAAATTGAAAAAGAGGGAAGGTGCCTTCGAGGCACGCGCGAAGGAGGCGTCAGGCCGTGCTGACGCTCAGCTCTCCGTAAAGACGGAGAAGTAGTTGATCTGCCAGTAGGCATCTGTGCGCATATATTAGCATCCTTTCCAGGCGCATACACGCAAGGTGAAAAGGCTTACCGTTAAAGTTGCTCGGGTCCATCACCGCGTCGGAGCACGTCGCCGGGCACCCAGCCGCAGCGTAGTTCGAGTTCGCCCAGTCCCCGCACAGCGTCGTCTCGATGATCGCCTGGTGGTCCTTCAGGTACGTGTAGGGCGAGCACCCGTCCGCGACCCACGCAGCGGTCGGGGTGCCCCAGCTGCTCGGGTCCGGGCTGCCGCTCTGGTCAGCTAGGTCGCAGGGCTGCTCGTCGTGCGTCCAGTGCCAGATGGACACCCCGCCGCCGTCCCAGTGCATGGCGAAGACCCCACCTCCGGCCGTGTTCAGACCCGCGCCGTAGGAAGTGGTGTTCTTGTCCAGGAAGCCGCAGCCGGCGTTGGCCCCGTCCGAGCTTGCGCAGGTCGTGCCGAGCTGCTGGGCCAGGTAGTCTGTGCTGGGCGTGTTGGGCTCGCACCCCGGGCCCGTGTGCAGCGTCATCTGGTTGACGGTGTTCAAGTTCACGCCTTCGATGATGTCGATCTCCCCGCCGAGGGGCCAGGGCTGGCTCTGGGACACGGTCCAGAATGCGGGCCAGGTCGCGCACCCCGTCGGCATGCGCTCGACGTCCAGCACGAACAGGGCCCCGTCGTACGTCTTCTTCGTGCCGAGGCGGACACTGTTGCGGCCCTGACCCGAGGCGAGGGTACTGGTGTTGTCGACGCGCAGGAAGGCTTGGTCGGAGGTGCTGCTGACGAGCCCGAGCGACCATGCATCGGATTCGTTCACGAAGACGACGTCGCCGTGCGTTGGGTCGGAGTCGGTGAAGTAGTCAAAGCACTGCGTAAGCGTCAGCATGCATGCCGGCCACAACCGAGAGCAGTCAGCGCACGTCAAAGAAGGTCGAGCCCTGGCAGTTATCCTCGAGCTGGAAGGTCGAGTCCCTGCCCATCCCATGCCAGACGGGCGAGCGGAGCGCAGGCCGCTCCGACTTCATGCGCTGTGCGAGGGACGCATGGCGTTTGCTGCTGAGCGCTGTGGCTCCCGAGGCGGAGAGGGCGAGTGCAGAGAGGGCGAGGGAGAGCATTTCAGTTTTCTTGCTGGGGTTTTCGAGAGAAATGCAATGAGTGCCGGTGTGAAGGAGTGGGGGGAAAGGAAGGTGGAGAAGTGCCTTGCACGAGTACTAGCGGGCAAGGGGCGATCAGAGAGGGAAGGGATCCGGGGAGTGGGAGGAGGGGCGATTTATACCCTTGGGATGGTGGTCTTGGAAGAGGAGAGAGAGGCGAGGCGAGGCAGGAGAGGAGCGGGCGAAGAAGGGGCAGAGGAGGCGCGCCAAGAAGCCATTCATCGGCACGGCATAGCAACGCACCACGCCGCTCGCGGGCCCAGCACAGGCGGCGGTCACAATGTCAAAATCAGGAGCACGTGCTCCAGTTCACGCGCTGGCTGGCCGCATGCATCCAAGTTGGATGTATAAGAGGGGCTTGCGAGCTCTGATACGTGCCCCAGCTGGTGAAGCAGGTTCCTAAACGGGTAAGAGCGAACAATACAGTAACTGCTGCCCGCGGTGCACACGGGGAAGAGGGTGAAACGGAGACGGGTCCGGGTCCGGGTCCGGGTCCGGTCGTTCGGATGAGCTGGCCGCCGTTGGGATCCTGGCTGGCCGATCCCTGACTGGAATGTGAAGCCGATCAGGGACCGGCGCGCTGGCCGGCGTGGTAAAGGGCGACTGGTACGGCTGGCGTTGGTCATGCCCCCAGACTCTGAGGAAAGGAGGGCGTGAGGATCTCCGAGGGGAGGATTATCCCACTCAACGCCGACAGATCACACTGGTACTGTAACAATAACCCCCCCGCCGCATCTGGGTAACCGCCACGCCTCGGCGAGCACTACCGCACTACCTACAACTAGTAGAATGCCTCGGAATCCTGCCTGCCGCAAGGTCCGGTGCCGGCGGGCTGCTCGGCCCCGGCACGCGTGGATATCAGACCGTCATCTGCAGGCGATCGGCCGCTTCCCTAGGTTTCTGTGAGATGCTCGGCCCGCTGCGGATGTGGAGGTTTGGCGAGCCGAGCCGAGCTGCAGAGACGGTACCGCGGACTGCTGTGCTTTGCCTTTGACTCTCTAACCCATATTCCGCCGATCCCAAGCCTCCCACTCCGGACGTTCGCTCGGTGAATGATGCCTCGCGCTCTAATGATGCACCGAGCTGCTACAGTCCCGTCCAGTACGGCGCCGCTGAGCGTGCTATTCCTGCTGCGCCGCGGAGTGGCTCTACGACTGGCCGAGCCCAGGCGACGCACTGACGCTCTGATGTCCATGGTTGAACTAAAAGAGGGAGCTGTCGGCTTCAAGATGGCAGACGAGCGGGTTGAGAAGAAGTAAATTGGGTCAGACCTCTTTCGCAATCTCGACGAACTCGAGCCTCGATCTCAAGCTCGACCGCAAAAGCGCTCCGAAGTCCAAACAGCCCGCGACCGCAATCTGGACCTGCGGTCGAGGCGATTTCAAGCCAAACAAACCACGCGCTCTGACTGCTAAAACGGAGCGTCATTTGGCCCCTCTCGAGAAGGTCACATCTCTCGAGGCAGTCCAATGAGCCGTAGCGCAAGCGCACGACTGCGGAAGGAATCCAGTTGTCTATCGTTATTGCAGTTGGTCACCTCTTCGTCACGGGCCTTGGGCCCCACCTGCAGCTTAGTACATATTGCGCGTATCGCGCTCCACGACCTCCCGACGAGCGCGAAGCCTCAGTCGTTTCTCCTCTCATGTCCCGTGCAGAGCATGTCGTGCGCAGTGCACTGCGGGCAGGCAGAACCCCTCTCGACCCGGAAAGACAGAATATTGGCCTTTTCAGAAAGAAGGAATATGACCTTCTTACTCTCGAGCGCTTCGCGGAGAAAACCGAGTGCGATGACCGACTAGGCTCCGTCGATCTCCAACGATTGGACCAAACAATGTGTCCTCGTATCCGCTCTCGCCGTGCGTTCTGTCGGTCAATGCAGCGCCGACGTGTGTCTCGTATCACAGCTCCAGGAGTCACATATCGAGTAGTACACAGCCGGACTCTACGTACGCCGAGCTGAACGCGAAAACCAGCCCACATACTCTGGTGCATCAGGACCAACGAGCGGAAATTGACTTCGCACGATTAATCAGGTGATGTGATGCCGAGGTACATCAATGAACCGGCATGCAAGAGTTGCACGAGCGAAGAGTACAGACACTATTATTACTTCTGTTTGTCGGCTCATCCTGAATGAACACTATACCAGTTCCGGCCCAGTAGTCACACCACAAGCGCTCATATCCAGTTTACCCCCTCCGCACATGCCCAATGGCAGTCCAAGCCCACCGATGCAAGAACCATCAGCCGCGCATCCTGCCCGGCCCTGCTCAGCGGACTCCGGATAAGAACTGCCTCGCGCCGAGCAACAGCAGCTGACGTCCCGTCGCGAACTTGCATTCCCATGCTCCCCGCGACCTTCCGAACCACGCCTTCCCACCCCATCCGGCGCATCCTCAGGCATTCCGCGGCCCTCCCCACCCCCCCTGCACCGTCTCTGCTGCCCGCCCAGACTGGGCCCGTGGTAGGGAGGTGTATTTCCAGTTCTCCTCGCCCGCGACGTCTGAGCCCCGCGGCGGGAGAACGGTTCTCCCGCCCGCACGCGCGCGCACATATAATGCGCGCCGGGGGTCATGAGACGGCCCCCATCCCGCCTGGCTTCAGCTTCACCAATCGCGTACTGGGCATAACTCGCACCCTCTCGACTTCCACTTCATCATTGCGCCTGCTTGACCTTGCACCTGCTGGGAGTACTAAGGATCGCCAAAGAGAGATGTCCGAAAGCCAGAGGAAGGCCCCGAGCAAGGCCGTTCAGCTCGCTCTTGACGCGGGCGCGCCGACCATCGACCCTAGCACGGTGCGCCCCTCATCTCTTCCCACCACGTACCCCTGCAGCGGCTGACGGATTGGGGGGCAGTTGCCGGACGTGACAGACATATCGCCCGAGACGGTGACGGAGAGCGTGATCGCGATCAACTCGCAGTGCAAGGACGAGTGCGTCTTCCTCTACTCTGTTCGGGCACTGGACCGGGCTGACAGAGACCAGCCGGGAAAGGTTCCTCATCGAGCACCTCGTGCGGCACTTGCATGACTGTGCGTCCCGTCCTCCCCCCTCCTCTCCAAATGCATCCTAACGTTCCCATAGATGCACGCGAGACAAAGTGAGCCCTCCTTTCCCGCGTGTACCCCGGAAGGACTCGCCTGACCGGCCCGCGCGAAGCCTCACAACAGAAGAATGGATGTGCGTGCCCGTTCCTGCCACGTCCGCTCCCTCCGCCTGACCTTCTGCATGCAGGACGGCGATCCAATTCCTGACCGCGACGGGGCAGAAGTGCTCGCCCATGTGCGTCCCTTCTTCTCTGGGCCAGGCCGCTGTAGCCAGAAGAAGCAGGGCGGGTGCTGACCATGTATTTTTGGCACTCTTAGTCGGCAAGAGTTCATCCTCCTCTCGGATGTACTCGGGCTGTCCGCACTCGTCGACTCGATCAACCATGCGCGCCCGCCGGCCGCGACTGAGAACACGGTACTGGGCCCGTTCTTTACGACGGACGCAGCTGACGGTACGCCCCCTTCTCCCAGCCCATTGCTCAGGGCATTGACGCAGAGATGGTACAGTCGACCACCACGGCTCCATCGCCTCCGAGGGGAAGGGCGAGCCGCTCTTCGTCTCGATCCGCGTGCTGGACACCCATGGCAAGCCCATCGCTGGGGCAAAGGTCGAGACGTGGGAGACAGACGCGGAGGGGTTCTACGATGTGCAGTATGAGGGGAGGGAGTTTCCGGACTGTAGGGGCAGGCTGACCTCGAGGGACGACGGGGCGTGCGAGTTCTGGGCTGTGGTGCCCGTCGCGTACCCCATCCCGAGCGATGTGGGTTAATGGGCCGGTTGGTTGGGAGAAGATGCTGACAGTGTTATAGGGCCCCGTCGGCAGCCTCCTCAGGAGCCTGCACAGGCACGTTTTCCGCCCTGCTCACCTGCACATCATGGTGGAAGCCGATGGGTACGAGACGCTGACGACCGCGCTCTACCCGGAGGGCGACGAGTACCTCAAGTCGGACGCCGTGTTCGGTGTGAAGAAGAGCCTGATCTGCAAGATCGACACCGTGTCTGACAAGGCCGCGGGCGAGCGTGTGCGGGCCAAGAGTCTGCCGTTCAAGCAGCTCAAGTGGGACTTTGTGCTCGCGAGCAAGGAGGAGGCGGACAAGGTCAGGGAGGCGAAGATGGAGAAGATGAGGGTCAAGTAGTAGTAGTTGATCTGCCCATGTTGAGGTGCTCGAATAACGAGAATGCGAAGAGACACTTGTGTAAACTATTCAACAATGTTCAGCGTGCTTCGGTTTGCTATGCATGTGATTTGGTTGCTGGAGGCGTGGTATTGCCCGCACTGGGTGACAGCGCAGTCGAGGCCCGCCCCGGTGTTGTGGAAATGCGTAGAACATCAAACGCGAAGTCCCTTTGGTAACGTCATACGGCTCTAGAGGAGCCATGCCGTCGACACGAGCAAATGACCCGCCTTCTCCTTAGTTGCCTTGACAATCGCCAAGCCTCATCTCGCCCGTGTCTATAATTACAGTATCATGGCCAATAACGAAAACGCAACCTCAAACGCAACCGAGCAGCCGCTGGCGCTCCCTTCAACATCAGATGCGGCAGAACAGTCGCTCGAGGTCGGCGGGACGCTCTACCGGTTCGACGCTCTCGGGCCCATGATCGTCAACAGCGATGGGGCAAGCATCTCACGCAATTGGGCGCTCTTGTGCACATGCTGACACAAGAGTAGACGCTGTCGAGGATCGCCAACTGGCAGGAGTTGACCCAGCCTGAGAGGGAGAGGACGGTGAGGGTGCTGGGGAGGCGTAACCAGTGAGTCGGTTGTCGGCTCATATTGCGGCGGAAAACACGTTAACCTTGCCGTAGGCTGCGCCTATCAAACGAGGAGCGTAAGCTGCAAGAGGCGGGAGGAGCCGAAGGAGAAGAGAAGCTCAGCCTCGCTCAAGGCATGAAATGAGGTACGCAAGCGGCAGAAGGACGACTGCTTCGCCGCTGTCGAACAACTCTACTCGCTTGCCATGCGCCGATGTGATATATCAACGGACCAATGCAATGAAGCGCAATATGAATTCGGCTTCTTAGCCTGATCGCCAAGGCCGTGGATCTGGGAAACGGCCCCCACCCAACTCTATTTCCCCGCATTATGAAGCACCTAGATCTGGCCCTCGATGATCTCATGCTCGGAGGGTATACAATAAGATTAACGGTATGCCAATTACTCCTACAGCTCTACAGTCCGCCGCCAAGCGTGCGTCCCTGCATCGACCATACTATGCAGTAGTACAGGAACAGGAACACGACAGCGAACGACAGAAGACGAGACACAACACGGTTGAGGGGCGAGGGGTCAGGTGGATTAGTGGATTGGCATAGTCGAGAACCGAAATAGTACAGTAAACCTTTCCGGAAGACGAACAAAGAGGACGAGAAGAATACAGTGCGACGCAAGCGTCCGTGTACACGCAAGTTGGAACAAGGGGATCAGGAACGAGGCAGGGTTGCGGGGTCTGATGAGATCGGAGGCAGAGATCAGGAGCTCTTCTTGACCTAGGAACGTGGTGTCAGCGCTGATGATACGGTACGCGCTGGTGCGGCTCTGGATAGGGCGAATGGGACGAGAGGCCCGCAGTCCATGATCCAGAGCCGGACAGTAGCTTATCAAACATGAAAGGCTCACCTCATAGGCCGCCTTCTCCTTCGCAGCGCGCTCCTTGTCTTCGTCCGACTTCCTCTGGTACTCCTGAAAGGAAGTGAGTAATTAACCGTTGTTCTGGAATGAACGGGGGTGGAACGCACCTTCTTCTCGTTATCGGGCAGCTCCTTCCACTTGGCACCAAGTAGCCGTCCAATGTCACCTGGATGGTGGGTCAGCGGTGCAGACGGGGAGGGAATGACGACTACGGACCAAAGGAGGCATCCGGGTTCTCAGCCTTGACGCGGTCCCTCCATTCATTGCTGAAAATGAGGTAAGCGGACAGACCACGCTTGGGGGCGTCCTTGTCCTTCTTGGTGCCACGCTTGCGCTAAATAGGTGGGTGGATGGTAAGCCACCGGACGACGGGGAGGACGGGAGGGGGAGGAGAGGGCGTACACCGGTAGTTGTTTCCTTGACCTTAGGCATCTATGAGGGAGAGAGGGATGGTCAGCGACCCGAACGATAGCAAGATGGGGTATACATTGGGTGGGCGGGGAGAGTGAATAGGGAATACGCGCCCGACGCGTCGCATCAACAACGCGCGAGGCGGGATTATGTGTGCACTAGGCGGGTTTGGGCGGGGGAAAGGGGGAATAAGAAATAATGCGAAAATAATGCAACAATGTGCTGCGATGTCCTAATCAAGTGAAAAGTAGCTGTAATTGCGAGGCTTACTGGGATGGTTTGATGGGAGGATTTGTTGTAAAAAGCGAGGCGGGTGGTGGGTGCGCAAATGGGGGGCGAGTTTGGCGGGGCCCGCACCCGCCTAGCTGATATACGGCGCACCCACTCCACGGCATCTGCATCCGGGCCTGTGCACTGGGCAAGCCGCAAGCCGCGCGGATCACGTGATGAGATTAGGGCAAGTACACTACCGCACTTGGCGCAGTCTGGATCGGATTAGAGCAAGTAGTAGACAGACTTATTTAAGACCTTATATTGTCATTCGCTCAAGTATCCGCTCTCTCCGCTACTCCCCTGGGCCCACACACCGGTGTGCGTGGTGTTGAGTCACGTGATCTCCGTGCCGCCCGCCCCGTACCCTGGTCTCGCCCCACGCGCCCACTCGCAGGTCACCCGGCCAATGGCCGGCCGACACTGTTCCGTCACCGCGTCAGCCCGGATTAAAGTTACAGCCCGCTGCGTCCACCGCCCGGACTTATCCGCCCTCCGACACGATTTGACGCTGCTCTGCCCAGCCTAGACTGTGGCCCTTCATAAGCCAAGCTGGCTGACAGGCTGGGAGGAAAATATGGGCCACAGCAGCAGAACTTTGTCGAGCTTGCGGAGGCTTATCCTCCGCTGAAACCACAGTGGGCTTACCTAGCGCAAACATCGAGGCGTGAACGGGCTGATTCCGGATGGTAGCGTCTTCCTTCGACAGGGACAGCCTGCGCTCGACTTCCGAGATCCTAATGTGCAGAGGTACTTGGCCGATCTTGAATATATGCGCTCGTCTTAGCCTGCTACAGGAGGCTGACCGAGGCCATCTTGCACCGTGACTTCAACCTGAAACTCGCCCTCCCAAATAATAGACTCTGCCCAGCTGTAAGTGCTACTTTGCTCGGTCGCTGTTTATTGAGCTAATAGGGAAACCAGGTACCGAATCGGTGAGTCGTATGTCCTTGTTGCGTCATTGCGAACCCATCTCTGGCTAGGTGGGACTATGTCGCTTGGATAAACGAGATCCTGGTCAGCTCGTACGATGTCAGCCCAAGCTCCATCCACGGGATAGATATGTAAGCCGTCCGATTCATACCGATCGTCATGTTTAATCGTCCTTCAGAGGTACCGGCGCTTCTGCAATCTATACGCTGCTCGGCTGTCGCTCGCATGCATCCTGGTCTATGGTTGGTACCGGTATGCTACTCTTATATCTCTGCCCAGAGGTCCTTATGCATGAGTAGATGTCGACGCAACATCCCTCCATTGGGCACGCGAGAACGTCGCACTGAACGGGCTGCAAGACCGCATTGAGGTCATGGCTGTCGACATGAGTCAGCCGATCGTCCAGCCCCTCGTCGCTCATCCGGACATACAGTACGCTCAGTCCCATCTTCGTGACCATCCGGCTGAAAGTGCGCTTCAGATTCGACTTCTTGATGTGTAATCCGCCCTTCTATTCTAGCGCAGATGAGATCGCCGACCTAGCGGCTATGAAGGAGTTTGATCCGAACGGCGTACAGCCTCGTCTATTGATGGTCATACAATGTACTGATGATGTGCCAGGTCTGCACAGGATCGGACAACGAGATGATCATCGCCGGTGGCGAAGTCGGCTTTGTCGGCCAGATAGTGAGGGAGAGCGTACAGCTTCGTACGCGATGTCGGTATGGCAGCCTTATCACTCTACAGGCGCATCTGAGATTCCTTCAGGTGGTATTCCTCCTTACTGGGCAAACTCTCAAGTGTTAGGGAGATCGTCGAGCTCGTCCGTTCCGAGAAGGTCAGCGCGTTGCATCCTTATATATCCGTCACCTAAATATATTTTCCAGATCAACAACTACGTGATCGGCGAGATCACCCAAGGTAGGACGAAAAGATGGGCAATTGCTTGGTCCTTCGGGGATGCCAGGCTGCCTGATGTATGCGCATCTCTCTCCGAGTGAATGCACCTCACGAAGCTTGCAGGGAGTTGGACGACCAGCGTCGCTCGCTCTGAAGACTCTCGTGCCACCGTCTAATACGTTCGCGCACCGTCTCGCCTCGCCCATGCCGCCATCAGAAGCGCTTGGCATCGTATACGGGATCGCAGCCAGTATCTCTGAACTGGAACTGTATGTGTGCGCGCCGGCATTGGCATTTACAGCAACAGCAAAGCGCAATACGTGGTCACGAGCCGCTCGACGCGAACAGGCCCGAAGGATGTCGACCGATGGCGAGCCAACCGCCAATGCGCCCATCGCCCTGCAGGCACGCATCTCACTGAAGACGACCGGAGATGGCGGCTCTGCACCGCCGACGGTGCAGATCAAATGGACGATCGGACAAGATCGAGCCCTTTACGAGTCGTTCTGCAGCCATTTTGCGCGGAAGGTAGACGAACGGGCTAGACAGCCAGCCGATCACTTGGCGTAGACTTAGGACACCTGGTTATCATTCTCATTCGCGACGTCTGCTACATTCTATTTTCCCCTCAGACAGGCTACATTGCTAGTAACACATACAGTCGTTTACAGCTTGGCACCATCGATGAAGGAAGCGCCCTAGGAAGGACAACTATTAGCAGTTTGTACGGCGAAATATTGAAAGGAACGTACGGTCTTGATGTTCGTCTCGAGCTCCGTGAGCGCGCCGGGGAAGAGACTCTTCTCATACTCGGTCACCTTGCCAATAGGCAGGATCTTCTCGACACCGGTGGGCTGCAGCGCTTTTAGCATCATCCTGGCCGCTATCATGAGGCAATATCGCTTACCCCGAGCTCGACATTGACGGAGAAGTAGGCAACATCTCCGCCGATCTCCTTCTTGATCTCAGCACCACCAACCGGGTCAGCCTCGAGGTAGACGAAGGTGGGAGCAATGACGCCCTTCTCGCCGGTGACGGCGCGGAGGACCTTCTCGACGAAGCTCGCACCGGCGTAAGCCATCGACAGGGTGGCGGACCCAGCACCATCCTTAGCCTTGACAACCTCATCACCGCCGTAGCGGACGCGGTGTGTAATGGCCTCGAGCGTCTCCTTATTCTCCAGGAAGGAGGCAGGGAGCGCAGGCTTGGCCTGGGAGAACACGGGCAGGATGGTCACGCCGCTGTGGCCACCGTAGACGGGGACAACGAGCTTGGCAGCCAGGGATGCGTCCTTGACGGCCTCGGCAGCGAAGGTGGACGCGCGGACGACATCGAGTGTGGTGACACCGAAGATGCGCTTCGGGTCGAACACACCGTGCTTCTTGAACACCTCGACGACGATGGGGACGGTCGAGTTGACGGGGTTGGAGATGACAAGCACGAACGCCTTGGGAGCGGTGGTGGCAATGCCGGTGGCGAGGTCGCGGACAATACCAGCGTTGATCTGTGATGACTGTTAGCTTTAAGCATGACAGGATTGCGAAGGAACGTGCCTTGAAGAGATCATCACGAGTCATCTACATTAAATGGATCCCATCAGACCTTCTAGCGCGTATGACGTAAAAGCGGGAACGTACACCAGGCTTCCTGGGCACACCGGCGGGGATGACAACGACCTCAGCACCCTCGAGCGCACGCTTCAGGCCCTCGTTAGGGGGCAGGAAGCCCTCCACCTTAGCGGGCGTGTTGATGTGCGACAAGTCGACGGCGACACCAGGCGCGTTGACGATATCGTACAGAGACAGCTGTAGACAGCCGTAAACACATGTAATCACACGCATACATCCCGGCTGGACCTACCGAAGTGACAAGCGGGTTGTTCTTCAGCAGGAGGGAGAGCGGTTGGCCGATTCCACCTGTGCATACACGTTAGTCTCATGTCCGGGGATTCTCCGACGCTGCGAGCGACGCACCGGCAGCACCGAGAACGACAGCCTTGACCATTGTTGCGAGAGTAAAGTTCGGGTGAGGTGGGCGAGTGGAGGCGGGTTGTGGTCGTTCAGGAGAACGCGAGTAGCGCTCTGGACCGTATTTGAGGGGCAGCAGGACGTACGCTGGGGTTCGGCCGCTGGCGACATTCGGCTCCTTTAACCGTTCACGCTCGAGTTATTGCTAAGTGATCCACGTGGCCTCGGCCAAGCGAGGGCCCCGATTGGTTTGCTTCAACTAGGGTAACCCGTCTCGCTTCGCTCATCTGTCTCCGTTTTCAGCAAAGAATTAAATTGTCAAATTCATGGTGATAATATGTACTCTGTGGGAATCAAGAAAGAATTGTAAGAACTTCGGGATATACAATGTTTGGAGTAATATCTTTTGGAACACCAGCAGGCTGTGGAGGAAGGAGGACTTTCACTGCATAGGCACTGGTACAGCGTGACAGTGCTACATAGAGCTGACCATGAGAGAAGGCTGGCATCCTGAGATCTAGCCCCACATGTGCAACTGACTGACCTTGGGACTTGTTGATTGTCATTGCAAAGGCCAAGCGCACTGGAAACTGTCGGCGTCTCATGGTAAATGGCAAGTCATCTTCGGATGGAATGAGGGTGATGCGTGGGATGAATGTTGTATCCCCATGGTGGTCTCCACCAAGAATGCGAACCTCCAAGACACGGTTGGCAGCACGCATGAGTCGCATCCGTGTTCCATTACATAGTCCATCTCCAGGTGCAAGGTTGCGCATCAAAATGAGGGGACTTCCTTCTTTTGTCTGAAGCTTGCTGAGTGGCAGTCCAGGTATCTTGAGTGAATTGAGATATTCCACTGGAATATCCATTGGTGCTTCTGCATTTGGCTCCTCAACTACAGAGTCCGCAGAGAGGAAGGTCATGTCTTCACCGGGTTGGAGCTTGAGAATCTCATCATTGAGCGTATCCACATCTGTGTTCCTTGCTGCCAAGATGGTACGATTCTGAAAATATTCATCACCTGCTGGACCTGAAAATGCTGGGTTCTTGATATCACAATAGATAGCTGAGATGAGATCTTCAGGCTGGTGGCCACATAGCATGCCATCTCGAAGCTTGATAGTTCCATCATCTTGTGTTGCATGTCCACTTCCTACTTCAAGCAGCCAGGCAGCAAATGCCACATTCTCTGGGTCTGCTGCATCCAGACGCATGTTTTGGGTGAGATGTAAGACTTGCATGTTGCGCCAGAGGTAAGAGCGCTGCATGCATGCATCTACCACATCTTCCCTTTCTCCATGGGCAACCACTGGCAGGGTTTGTTGCCAGTCTCCTCCAAACACCATGGTCATTCCACCAAATGGAATATCAGGCTTGCTGCGGATGTCACGTAAGGTTCGGTCCACTGCTTCAATACAGTATCTATGATGTGCTGTTGCTTCATCCCATATTGTGATAGAGGCCTTTTGGAGCATAGCAGCCAATATCCCATTCTTTGGGATATTGCAGGTGGAGTTGTCCAAGGCAGGAATTGGAATCTTGAACATGGAGTGAGCTGTGCGGCCACCAGGAAGGAGAACTGCTGCTATCCCTGAAGATGCAACACAGAGAACAATCTTGCCCTGTGCACGGAGCTCAGCACAGACTGCCTTGTAGACAAATGTTTTGCCTGTTCCCCCTGGCCCTTGTAGCCAGAAGGTGCCCCCAATCTCTGTATGCTGGATGATTGTGTCAAAAGCAACTCGCTGCTCCTCATTCATGTTGTTCTTCATTCTTGTGGCATCTGCAGCCAGCTGTGGCTGATCATAGTCAAGCTGTTCTGCAATGAGGCGGTTTCCATCTATTGCCAGGCGCTCCACCCAGTTGGTTTGGAAAGCTGGAAATTCACCGGAATATTTTGCATCCATCAAACTGGCTCCTTGCTTTTGCATGTGCTGATCAATGAGGAAGAGACCATAATCCAAGGCATCCTCCATTGTCATTGTTGGATGGTTGCGCTGCAGGCATCGAAGCAGATCATCACAAAGCTTGTCCTTGAATAGGGTCCATAGGGCTCCAGGTTCGCTGGGGTTGCAATGCTGGAGCATCATGACAAAGAGAAGTCTGAGCTGATGGCCAGTTTGCATAAGTCCTGCTTCCTCCAGGCATTCTCTCCATTCCTGATCATCCTCCAACAGTCCCAAAGCACTGCAGGCTGCTTTAAAAGTGGGATGTACCACATCACGCACTGTCCGAAGCTCCTCAAAGGATGTTGGGCCAGGTACATGTGCCAGGAGTGTGCGCAAGTAGAACCGCTCCCCAGCTGTTGGCTGAACAAAGTTCATCCGGCCAATAGCTCCTCCCTTCTCCCTCTCCTGCCATTTTTTGCCATTTGCCTTCCAAACAAAATGCCATGGACACTCTTGATAGGTATACTTTGCAGCAGCAGGGCCCCAACTTGTGTTGAACTCGAAGAAGGCGGTAAGCTTTGTGCGTGCATTAGCACCACGTTCCACAACATTCTGGAGCCGATCATTTTCATCAAAATAGATGAGCTGTTCTCCTGGAAGGTGGATGGGCAGACGGTAGACAGAGGGTTTTTCTTCATGCATTGGGAAGCTGAACAGGCGCCAGACTGCTTCCATGGGACCAACATAGCGTGCATCAAGATAGCTCTTGACCTCATCCATGATCTCCAGTGTCACCCGGTCATGACCCTTATACACATACTTGTGGATGTACTTGACAGCACCAACAGTAAAGCAGAACTCGGCATTGCAATGTGCCTTGATGCGTACCAGCAGATTCCTGAAGCCAGTCAGTAAAATTTTGTAGTGTGGTGGGTGCACACACTTGGGATATGGTATTACCCATCTATTATCCAATTTGACTCCACGCTTCTCCACATAGCGTCCATTGTCTGGCCGGTGCAGTTGAACAAAGGAATCGGCATCCATGTGTGTCTCTGAGGAGAAAGCTTTTGGAAAATGCTTCTCACATTTTCCACCAAGCTTCTTCATGCATGGGGCATCTGGGAAGGCTGGACCACAGGGGCCATGCACCATATGTGCTGTGACCAAATCATACAGCTCTGGGTTTTCTTCACGAAGAGGTAGCTCAGCGGAGATGTGCAAGTCAATCTCTTGTGGAGTGTGCAGCTTGGAGGATTGCTTCAGAAAGATCAAGAGGTGCATGTGGGGTAGACCCCGCTTCTGGTACTCAATTGTGTATACCCTGCCTCCAGTTTCTCCAAACAGATTTTCCTTGAAGATGAGCCGAAGCACTTCCTTCCTCTTGAGGTTGAATACACGTGCCACCAACTCTGGGCGGTCTGCAGCAGTCTGTCCTGGTAGGAGGTTCTCCTCAATCTCATGCCACTTTGGATTTGCTGTCATGGTGAGGAAGATATCTGGTCGCCCTGCATGCCGAACAATAGCCATGGAGTCTTGATAGAGTTGGTGCATAGCGCGGGGACTGGTAGGATGTGTTGCAGGCAGTATTACACGTCGACCCATGTTGGAAAGGTTGTGATCGTGATCATGCTGTGCAGCTGCATCCACCAAGCCATTGTAAAGATCTGCCCGTATTGTCTTCTGGTTGTGCTCAATCCAATAGAGCCGATTCTGCTCTACAGATGCCCAAGCATCCACAATGAACTGCTGGAAGAGGCGGCCACACATGAACAGGTGGTGTGCCCAATTCAAGTTGCGGAAATGGAGGCGATACCGATAGTAGTCCTGTTCGCTGACTCTTGTTCTGTGCTGTGCAAGTTGAGGCATGTCACCATTCTCCTCTGCCTCTTCATTCTGTTCTTCCTCTTCTGCTTGGTGCCTATCCCCCTCCTCTTGGGCTCCTTCTGGTGCTGTACCACTACCCTGGATTGCCTGGTCTGCCCTTGGCATCTCATAATACCATCCATGTTCTCCATTTGGAAATGCCAGCACATAATGCAGAGGCATATAAGCAGGATCACCTGTCCGCATAGGCTGGAGATGCCCATCGGTTCGGTTGTGCAGCACAATATCTCGATACTGGTTGGAATCAGCGTTTGGGATGATAACAGCAACTTCGTCCACAGTGGGCATATTGTAGCGCCTTGGGTCCTTGCGTGGGTCCACATGCAGGCGCACTGACACTACTTGATTGGGTCGACCAGCTGCCTGATTTCGGTCCTCCTCCTCCTTCAGTACCTCAAAGGCATGCTTGTAGAGCTGTGCATATACATGTGTCTCTTGCAGCATCTGCCCCAGCTCCCATATAATTTGTGGCTTCAGATTAGGATTCCGTCGCTCCCGCTCCTGCTTGGCAGCTTCAGGATCAAGAAAGTATAGCTGGTTGTATGTTGGAGGGTTGTTTCCAATGGGGCGTGCTGAACCATAGCAGTGGTGAAGTGCACCTTGAATGCGGTAGGAATAGATCCCTCCTCCCTCTACACGATCATCCTTCTTTGCCCCAAGAGATACAAAGGAGAGGGCATGATTGTACTGCTGGATGTTCTCCTTGAAGTGCCGTGCATTGGGATCTTCAGAGTTGGGACGGAGTAGCTGTGCTAATAGTGGTGGTGCACATTGAAAAGGTGGTAGCTTGATCTGTGCTCGCATGCAGCACTTTGGGAACACCGGATCTCGCTTTGAGCCAACCCTCTCATCAATAAAGTGTAGAGCATAACAGGAGCCACACTCATAGGACATGGGTCCCAGATTGATGTCCTTGTTGCGGTTACGTGCTGCTGCTTCTGCAAATGCAAGGACTGTCCCAGGGTAGCCCAGTTGCTGGCCATTGTCAGCCTGAACTGGTTCTTGAAGCTGGTCTTGAAGATTTAGATCTGCAAGTGCATTGACATGCATATCCTCTTGTGCATTCCGTTGCCTTCTCGGCTGCTGGGCAGCTGGTGGAACCTGAACCATGGCTGGCTGAGGTTGGGCTTGCATTGTAGAAGGATGTCCAGCACCTGAATGTCGACGATTGGCAGCTCTCTGTGCCAGTCGTTCTGCATGTGACATGGGCTGAATAGTAGATGCACCTCTCAGGATGGCCTCAGCACGGGCACGGAGATCATCCAAGCGCTCCTGGGTTTGAGGCTGGTGGGGTTCTGATGCAGCACTGGCT
>KV424045.1:0-71655 GCA_001632435.1 Calocera cornea HHB12733
ATATTTCGTCATAGCCATGAAGACTGGAGGTTGTACTACGTCATGCGGTGTGTCTAATGGTTTGTCCGCTGCTTCCGATGCTGAAGGTTTCCTTCGGCAGCTTCAGTGACCGTGATATGTTCATGCGCTATGCCGGGGGAGGGGTGGGCCACGGACAGGCCGGTACAACCACAGCTGACAAGACGCAGGACCAGATGTCTCACGTCGTCAGCCATGCAGATATTGATTCCTCTGCGGTATTGGAGGGAGGGGTACCTTCCCTCGGAACCTCGGACGAACTACCCAGTGGGCCCCCAAGAGGTCTGCCCCCAGAAGAAGAGGAGGAGTGGGGTGCAGGAAGTGAGGAAGAAGGGGAGAGAGACTGGGTGAGCGATGGGGATGACGTTGAGTAGACGTATTGTATTCTGGGTAGCGAAGAGTAATGAGCAGGGGTGAGAAGATCCTCAACTATCACCCCGGCATCACTTAGAAGATGTTGTGAGCGCGTGCGCGCCGCTGAGCTCGGATGAGACGAACGCAAGGGAACGACCGGGTTATCGACAGGTCGACCTATTGAGTTAACTTGTGCGCCGAGAGCGTCCCGTGCGGCTTCAAGCGCTGTCTGAGGCGGTCTTCCTCGTCGTTTGGGGAGGACAGGCACGGAGGTAGACAGCGCGGGTTTGGTGGATGTCTGAAGAGAATCATAGTCAGATATACACTCTTACTTGAGAGATATCTTACGAGCCTTTTGTCGTTTAGCGAGTCCAGTCCACAGTCCGCCACTGGAGAGCAACCCAGCCTCGTCATCCAGAGAGCGCTTTCGCGGCGTGAGCGTAGATTTCGCAGGCGAGCTGGATGAATGAAGCCTCGAGATCATAGCACGAGCTGCCGCCAACTCCTTCTGTTTCACGAGTGCCCGGAGTTTGGCTTCTCTCAAGCCTCGCATCACAGCATCGAGTGTTTCATCATCTTCGCTTGGCTCCTGAATCCGGTAATGCACCTTCTGGATTCTCATTTCTCGCTCAGGACCAAAACATAGAGCTCAGGAGCGTCGTCTCCGTGAATGTATTGCTGGCATCTGGATGGAAACCGGACGAAGTTTCATCTCCAGGTGTCCTGAAGGCTGCTGAAGATCCATGTCCTCGGCCCGTTCTGGACTGTATCACCTCGGACGACCCGACGGTGAGTAAACTGTCTCGTTTGGGTACCTCATATAGAATGTTACTGACGGTGCTTTGCTAGATTGGATGGCTGAAGTAGAACCCGGGTGCTATATCTTGCTTGCAATGGCTTACATGCAGGAACCTCGTCTGTGTGTGATTCAATGGACATGAGAGGCAAGGGAAATAGTATGTATGCTCTGAAGGCACGGCACGATCACTCGGTCTTTGGGGTGGCCCTAAGGAAGTTGGTATTCGGAACCTCAACCGTCACTCAACCGTCACTCAACCGTCACTCAACCGTCACTCAGCCGTGAATTCCATAGTGACTATACCTCAAAGATAGATCTATGAATATAAATGGGTTCATTCTTCCCCATTGCGGAGCGCGGGCCCAATGGAAACATGGTCTCGGAACCTCAACCGTCACGGAACCGTCACGGAACCGTCACGGAACAGTCACGGAACAGTCACGGTCCGTGGTGAGTGACGAGGCAGTGAATCTTCCGAGATATTCCAAAGCTTCCGTGGGTGTGTATACGCGTGCTGATAACGCAACGTGGGCGTCGAGTGCAACTGTCCGTTCACTCCCTCTGTGATACTGCCTAGCTGCACGGTTGCTCCTCATTGCTTCAACATGTCTCAGGCTGCTTCATGTGAGTAGCATGTACCTGACTGATTCAGGTACCTGTGCTAATTCTGACCAGTCAAGGCGTATCCAGCCAGTGTCAAGGACCTGGTCTACACCATCTGGAACCCCAAGAACAACCAACCGGTGGTCCATTCCCCTCCTGATGCTATGGGCTCCTCTGGTGACCTTTGCTTCCTACCTGGTGACGCCAATCTGTGGATCAAGGACACCCAGGGTTGGAGACGGTCGAGCGGCAGATATCATGGCCATGGGATTGAGCATTATCCCACGGCACCCTACGGCGCCTTGCGCATTCAAGATGCCGATTACCGGTTCCGATGGACGACAGAGACGGCTTACAGGAGCAAGAAGGGACGGGAAAATGAGAAAAGCAAGAAGCTTGCCAGCGCAGCAGGTGAATTCGCCATACATGTGAGACGAATGCTGAGAACTAACTCTGACTTGCAGGTTCAACATCGAGAATGCCAGGGGGCACCCGTGACGCAGACTACGATGCAGCGGCTGCTACGCACAGCGAGAGGGCGTCGGAACCTCCTGAAGACCATGATCCATGGCGTCAGCATGCCATTGATCAAGGAAACGGATGGATCTTGCCCGTGCTCGATCGATGGGAGAAAACCTTTGGGGACGAGTCGCTCAGCACGAAGAATGGCGCGGAGATTCTGCGTGCCCTCCTCAGGGTTCCGTACACCATCGAGGAGCGAGAGACGTATTCTCAGGATGAAGTGCTTCAACCTGGCAGTATCAAGCCCAGCTATGCGCATGTCAGCATCGATTTGCAGATGCTGTCAGAGGACACCACACTGGCCGTCAACAACCTGGATACTTGCACCGGCGAAGAGGTACCTCCGTCGGTACTTATGCACTCCCTGACCGCCCATGCTCGTGGTCGACATCCTACCGCCATAGTCGCTCAGTACGGAGTTTCGGATGTTCCCGCATCCCCCAATGGCATTGGACGCTGCCAATGGAAGGTTCCGAGCTCAGCGGGTTCCGTGCCTCAGGGGTTCCAGCCCTTTGTGACAACCTGCGTCATGCCTGCCGGAGGATCCTGCGACTTCCACCAGGACGGAATCGGAGCCTCATGGATTCATCACCATGTTGGCATGAAGGATTTGGGTGGACCGGACAAGCTGTGGCTGCTGGCGAAGAACACGACTCACAACAGGGAGATTCTGCAGCCTCACGGAAGAGTTCGCCTTGTTTGGTTTGACGCCAACCAAGTGATCCCTCGGCTAGAAGGCCTCCAGTACTACCTCGCCAAGCCAACTTTCCATCCTTGCGCACTGTATTTCGAACCGGGCTTATGGCACTTGGTGCTGACGATGAGTCTCTCAGCACATTGCAGCTTCCGATTTGCCGATCCTAGCAAGTTCCAGGAAGCAGTGCTGCACTTCAGCCGGGCGATCAAGTCTGCATGGACGCTGCCCACCCAGCCTGAGCGTCGGGTGCGCGCTGTAAATCTGCGGGAGGACTGGGACTACTGGAGGATGATCCCCGAGGTTCCGAAACGCTGGTTGGCCGACGTGGATAAGGCCGTGAAAGCGCTGGAAGCCGAGTTTGAGGAAGATGAGCGCATGGGTTCGCCGGAACCAGTTGATGATGAGGGTGATGATGGTGATGATGATGATGATGGCGATGAATACATACCTTAGCTTAGACAGTTGGTTGTAACTTTGCCCCTATAATACAACATGTGCTCCCCTCTCCCCTCATTATCAAAAGAGATCGGCATGTGACCCTGGGACCAGTGACATATCATGATGAGCAGTGAGGCAAGTGTTGCTGAGGATCGTGCTGTTACCAGAGCCGTCGGAACCTCGGACTGGGTTTTCACGCCTTTTCATTCCACAAATGACTATGTACAAGCTATCTACGAGGTAGGGGTTGGTACCCTAATACGGACGTCTAACTATTACCTCTCTCTGCGGGACCTCTTGACCGCAGCCCGCATAAGCGCTCCAGCAGACTCATCTGAGCTGGTCTCGCCCTCCTCACTCTCGATTTCAGGCACCAGGACGTTCCAGCCGTGCCTCGAGACCTCCCGAGGCCTGGAAGGTCCGGCGTCTGCATTGGTGGGACCGGCAGACGGACCGACACGCCGAGGACGAGGAGGACGACGAGGTTCGGTTCCGGAAGGACGGGGAGTGACACCAGGAGGGGGTTGAGCAATGATCATGTCCCCCATAGTCTGCGGGGGCAATGGGTTGAACGAGTGGCGAAGCGCCAGAGGGGGGCGTCCGGATGCGGGAGGGCGGTTAACAGGCCGTTCAACGTTGGTCTGCAACGTTGAGGCACTCTGGCGGGAGCGCAGTGCATACGGGCCGCTTGGCCGAGGTTCCGAAGTAGGAGGAGGACGAGCCGAGCGAGAGACGGGCGCGGGAGACGTAGTCGTGGGAGGAGGCTGCGCGGTGCGAGACGAGCGGGAGGAGGCCGGAGCAGTCGAGACGGAAGCAGGGGCGGCCGCAGAGACAGGCTTCTTCGGGAACACAACTTCCACCTCGAAGGCCCCGGGGGGGAAGCCCTTGCTCCTCCGAGGAACATATCGAGGGTCGAATTTCTCCAATGAAATGCCCCTCGGAACCGTGGGGCCATCCCAGGTGATACGAGGGGCCGCAGACCTCCAGTCGTTGCGGTACTCGCTGGCACGATCCGCATGCGGGCTGAGAAACTCGTCGGAGCAGATCCTCCAATCCGAGTAGAATGAGGCAATCTTGTCCTGCCAACCTGGTCATGTATGAGTAATGAATGCTTGGGTACATAAAGAACGGGTGCTTACCGGAACCACCTTTTCCACCACCCTTGACGGCGCCGCCCTTGACACCATAGGTGCACTTGATCTTGGAGAGTTTGCACGGCCAGCAAACTTGTTGAAACTCGCGCCCACAGGAAAATCGTCCAGCCTTGATGCAGTTGTTGCATCGGCCAGGACCGGTTTCGAGCTGTAATGAAGGTTAGGCAAGGTCGGAACCTCGGGATAGAAGAAACTGACCCTGCAAATGATGCCCGCGCGTCCCGTCCATTCGAGGTAGCGATGTTCAGCAGGCCACTCGTCCTGAGGAGTAATCCCGGGAGGGACAATCGCATATCGGTCTTCAGTCTGGTTTGGGAGTTAGGGTGATACTTCAGCCATCTGGTATTAGAAGACTTACCTCAATTCGGAACCCTCCTTCCCCGTCACGGTTGCGCACAGGACCAGTGTAGCCGGGAGGAATAATCTCCTCGGGAAGCTCAAGAGACTGGAGACAAATTAGAACCAAAATAGAAAGCAGAATGCTGAACTAACCTCTTCACTCGTACTGGGAGAAGGAGCACGTGGCGGGGGAGGAGTCGAGGTTGCTTTCCCCTTGCCCTTGCCCGTATCCTTCTCCTTCCCCTTCCCCTTTGCGTTCTTGTCCTGTTCTTGCCCCTTGGGATCCTGTACATCCCAGCCGCTCTCACCCCATCCGGCCGGTTGCCCCCAGCCGCCCTGGTTGTCGTCTGGGACATCTGCTGGCTTCTGCTGTGGCAGCGTGGCCCGTCCCTTGCCCTTGGCAGCCCGTCTCTTGAACAACTGGGCGACACCAGTGACCAGCTTGTCGACCACTCCGGGAGCATCACCGAGCTCAGGCGAAGGGGGAGGTTCCGAAGAGTGATGAGGTTCCGGAGAGGGAGGGAAAGTCTCGAGAGGTGGGCGAGAGGTGGCCCTGGACGACGGGTACGCAGAGGGAGGCAGTGAGGGACCCCTGGAAAGGGGTGCAGCCGATGGGGAGCGGGCAGGAGGCCTAGACGGGGGAGCAGCCGATGGGGAGCGGGCAGCAGGTGGGACGGAGCGACTGGCGGAGGGAGGGGCTGAGCCGTCTCGACGGGAAGGCGGCTGGGAGGCACGAGTGGGAGGAGGAGTCTCTGAGGGGCGCCGAGTCGAGGCAGGGGAGGTGGGGCCAGAAACCGCGCCAGGGAGCGCCGACTGCAAACCCTAGATCACACTGGTAAGTCTCGGAACCTCGGAAAGAAGTGACCCACTCACCACAGGCTGCATGAGAGGAAGCAGCCGGAGACGATTCATCAACGGATCGTCCTCCCAGCGGCAGCGCGGAACAGGGTGCGGATCGGGGAGACACAGCGTGACGGCCTCCATCCGAGGAAAAGGGTTCTCGCCGTCGATCCACGCATTCAACTGCCGAGCCAGTTCCGTGGGAGATTGAGACGTGGGTCGCAGGGCCCAATTGTTGCCGTCATCGGTAGCACCGTCGGGGTTCCGAAGGATGAGGTTGCCTTGGAGAAACATCTCGGCTGTGGCGGGTGTACGAATGTACGCCTGATACCACAGAGGAAAGCCGTCGTACAGGCTGACCACGCGTTCGTCGATCATGATCTCGATATTCGGGTAGGCCAGGACGATTTGCCGAATGGCGAGCTAAGGGGCCATGAGCAAAGGGAAAGGGAGGAGAACGTCGAACATGCGCACTGTAGGTTCCGCATACCGACGGAACATCAGCCGGGCCCAGGCCGAAGCAGTGTCTGCACCGCGCTGTTCCATCAAGTCTCCCGTGAGATCAAGCAGGTCGTGTGCCTCAGCGAGGTTCCAGCGACGTGCATATCGAATGACACGTTCATTGGGGTTGAGGTCGATATAAGCGGGAGGAGCCGGATAGAATCGACGAGCAGTCGGATTGGCGAGCTGTTGAAAGTCGGGGACGGTTCCGAGCCATTCGGAACCGTCGACGAAGCCGGGAAACTGCCAGTCGAGGACATAGTCGAACGCGTACCAGAACTCGTCGGCGTTTTCGGAACCTTCAGCCCAGTCGTTCGAGGTGGGATTGCGGTAGGGGGTGGGTGTGGCCATCTTGGTGGACAAGGGAAGCAGTAGGAAGGCGAGAGGGCAGAGTGAGGGTTGCTGTGAAGCGAGACGGTTAGTTGACGCTTTATGCGAGGGAGCGAAAGGAGGGGGGAGCGCACCGACAGGGGGGATGGCAGCGAAAGGGGAGAGCGGTGATCGCAAGCCCTCGGAACCAAGCCGCGCGAGGAGAACGCGTGTTGGACAGCCTTGGAAGCGTTGAGAAGACGTGCCGTCCGCCGTCCTTGCCGAGGGGAACGACCGGGAAGACGTCAGAAGATGGGAGATGATGGCCGACGGCCATCACTTCGGAACCGAAATCAGGAGTAGAAGCCATCAGGAACGGTCCCAAAGCCGGCAGGAAGGCTAGGGGGGGTGTCAGAGGCATGTTAGGAGAAAGGAGAAGAAAGCCGAGGTTCCGAAGCAAAGGGGGTCGATGAGTATGGGACGGTTCCGAGGTGCAAGGGAGGAGAGGGGAAAGAAGAGAGGAAGACGTCGGAACTCAGGGGAACCAGTTGGGCGACTCATATAAGCAGCCCCTCATGTAAACAGATACACCGGATGCAATGACTGACGCGTGTAACGCGTCCAACCAATAAACAATCACTTATGGGATTGTAAAAAATGAAACTTGCCATTCAAAACGCTTATATATTACAAGGTAAAGAGCCTTAACAGGGCTTAAACTATCTTACAACAGTCTTACAATGGTTCCGAAGGCTTACTTCGGAAACAGACTCATGGGAACGGCGACAGCGCGGCCCTAAGCCCCTATCAGGCCTTATCAGGGGCTATCAGCGTCCTTGGACCCTGGCACCGCTTGCCCTTCTGCGTCCGCCTGACGGAGCCAACTGGAAGGGTCTATAACCCTACACCAGGGGCCGCCGGTTTTCGTGATGCAGGTTCACGAGCGCTATGTTTGACTATGGGTCGTTTGCGTGCACGTATGAGACGGGCGTGGACCAGGTCGGCAAGTTTGATGCATATATCGAGATCTTCGCGGGCGACAAGAGGGTCAGGGTTGATTTTGATACCCGTAGGTTTGCACTGACAGCTGATGAACTCGGGCACTGACGGTGTGGGTTTAGCATTCATCAAAGGGCTGCCGATCAACATCATCCTCTCGTCGAACATCAATGGCGCGTTCGTAGAGCAGAAAATCACCCCGACGTACGAAGACCCATACACGCTCGAGATGAAGGAGCTGTACGACGCGATCGTGAATAGCAAGCCATTTAAGTCTACTGTGGAGGACGCGAGGAAGGACCTCGAGATCTTCAACATGATCATAGACGCTTTGCCTAAGTCGTCATGAATTATGAACGTAGTACATGCCGGATACAACTAGTTGACTGAAGTGGCATGTTCTAAGTACTTTCGTTTGTGGGCAGTCGGCGTTGCGGAGAAATTAGGGCGAACGTGCATCACGGGCGCTTCTTTCATTTCGCTCACCGCCACGATCTTCCACGTCGTGAGTCAAAGGGTCCAGCGCGTCGTTACATTTCCCCTAGTACTGCGTCCCTGCCCTCTTCCTCACCGGCTCCCAAGCCGCCCTCGTCGTACCCGTCCCCGGTACACCATGCCGCCGCCCCGCAGTCTCCCGCGGGCGCTGACGCTTTTCCTCATCCCCCTCGCCCTCTCCCTCATAGTCCGCCCCCTCCTCAAGGCGCCCTCGAGCCTCGTCCTCCCCGCACTCGAGACCAATGTCGGCTTTGCCCTCCTCGCGTTCCTCACCACGGCGTACCTCATCCCCGTGCTCGGGGACAACTTTGTCAAGATCGGACTGAAGGGTAGGGACATGCTCAAGACGTATGACGATGCGATGTGCGTAGCCTTTTCGCTCTGGGACGTGCGCTGCAGGCTGATGCGCGGATGAGGAAGTCCAGAATGCCAAGGGCTCATATGCGCCGCAGTGTACATCACCCTGCTCACGCTCTTCATCCCGTTCCCATTCTCGAGCTTCTTTGCTCGGGATAGAGAATACAGTATGTCGGGCCTGACGAAAGGCGACTTTCCGCATCAACAGGTGCGTTTCCTTCAGGCCTGCACTCATTTGGGTAGATGCTGACTTACCATAGCTCGCGACGTATCTCTCTGCACTACTGTCGTTCATGGCCGCAACGATGCTCGGCCTGCTAGATGACCTCTTCGACATTCGATGGCGCTACAAGTTGCCAATACCGATCATTGCGTCCATCCCACTGCTGCTGGTGTACTACGCGGAAGAAGGGCTGACCACGGTCGTCATCCCCATTCCGCTGAGGAAGTTCTTCGGAACGATGGTTGACCTGGGTGCGCACATACACGCGCATATAAGCAATATGCAGCTGACACTCTTGTCCAGGTCCCCTCTACTATGTCTACATGTCTCTCCTCTCCACCTTCTGTACAAACGCCATCAACATCCTCGCCGGGGTGAACGGTGTCGAAGTCGGCCAAGCACTCATCATCGCCTGTTCGGTAGCGATCAACGATCTCCTCTACCTGCCCTGGCCGTACACTCTGCGGTTGGGTTCGAGGCAGCTCGGTGGAGAGTGGGGCGCCGGCCTCGCCTTCGGCAGCAAGGAGTTGGTCGAGCGGCATCTGCTCAGCTTGTACTTCATGCTGCCGCTTATTGGCGTCTGCTCCGGCTTGATATTCCACAACTGGTAGGCGCCCCTGCCTCGCCTTATGCCAACACTCACTCGCGAATCAGGTACCCGGCAAGAGCCTTCCCAGGCGACACCCTGTGCTACTTTACGGGCATGGCCATCGCTGCAGCGGGCATCCTGGGCCATTTCTCGAAGACGCTCCTGCTCTTCTTCATCCCACAAATATTCAACTTCATCCTCAGCTGCCCACAGCTGTTCGGCATCGTGCCGTGTCCGAGGCATCGACTACCCAAGTGCGTATCCATGCCCATGCCGCTCTGGCACCCCCGCTGACTGAGGTCGGTAGGCTGAACACAATGTCGATGCTGCTCAACAACTCCGTAGCGGAGATCTCCCCTCAAAAGCCGTCGCTCCTACGCGACATCGTCCTCCGCACACTGGCCTTCCTCCGCCTCACCCGACTAACGATAGACCCGAAAACCAAAAGGATCACCGCCTGCACGAACCTCACCATCCTCAACGTCTTGTTGATCTGGTTTGGCCCGATGACGGAGGAGGCGCTGGTCGTGCGGGTGATGCTTACCCAGTGTGCGGGGAGCGCTCTGGCTTTCTTTGTGCGCTATGGAGTGGCTGGGTTCGTGTACGATGGGGATAGAAGGTAGGTGCAGACGCGCGTTTTATCGTAATGCGGCAGGGAGAGCGAGACATTCATCGTTGAGATATCGTCCGCATCTGGTACGCGTAGAGACCCGTAACATAGCTGTATAGCATGGGATCCAAAAGGCGTTCCGCCGTGTCTGCCGTCATCGTCGCTTAGGCACAGTATTGATATATAGTCTGCTACGACAACATAGGAACGCTTTAGAAGCACAGGCGGGATAGAGTCGTGACTGTCGTTGGTAATCATTGCGGAACGGGAATGAATGAATGACGTGGGTGAAACGCGGAGAACGGGAATTGAGGATGAAAGGGAATTGAAGGATGATTGCTTTAAAACTTGGCCCACGGACGATTACCCTTCCCCAAGACTCATGATATAAGACGAGATTTGCGTGCAAGGGTAGCAGAAGTTTTGGTAACATGGCTCGCGATGGAAGGCCTTTTGATCCTCTTTGAGATTGCGTTTTGGACGAGGACGGAGAGATGCAGCCGGAGGGAGGGAGTTGCGGAGAATGGAAGAGCGTGATCCTTGCAAGAGGGCCCGGAATAAAGAGACAACGAGAAAGAGAGTTTGAGATGGAAACATTTTAGGCGTTCTGGCTGGCCATGAGGTCGTTCGCATGCTGCCGTTGCATGCGTTCACGCACCTGCGAAAACATCCGCAATTCCTCTTCGCTTAGATCGCCCATAACTTGACTTATTGTATGGTCGAGCCAAGCGAGCTTGGCAACAGGATCTGTCGAAGTGGTTGTGTTCTGAGACACATAACCACCTGGCTGGCTGGCACCGCCTTGGATGGCAGCAAACTCGGCACGAGGCACTTGATCGGTCAGGTCGGGGATCCGGAAGTCCGGTTGATGTCCATGGTCAGGAGAGACCACGGCACGGGAAGAGAATAGCACTTCTGACTGAGATCGAGAGCGCTGCAAGCGGTTCGGGCGATTGAAACCAGTCGCGTGTGGGACGGACATCTCGCTCAGAGCGTGATGGAGAGGAGGAGGGCCACCGCGGCCAGATGACGGTTGCGCGTTCATTGAAAGCGATGGGTGAGATTGTGACTGAGTCATTTGGCCATGCATCGCGTGGAAATCAGAGACGGCGCTCTGATAGCCATTCCCCATCGAGTTCGCATCGGCCGACGTTAATGTGAAGGGCGCTCCGAGTTGCCCATAAGCGGCATGATATGCCGACTGCGACGCATCCACGGGCGCTGGTTCCTCATCTTCCATAATGGTATCAGTGCTGGGAACGTAGGCGTGTAAGGTGGTCCGTGAAGAGTTCGAGCGAGGAATCTGCTGGGGCGGGGTGAATAGAACCATGTTGCTCAGTTGTGCACTAGGCGTCCCCGGTTGTTCTGGTGCAGGAGGCTCCTCGGCCAGCGCAGGGAACATGAATCCATCGGCCCGGAGATTCGGTGGTAGGGGCTGCACTGGCGAGGAATCGTTCGACATGGCGGCCTCAGAGTTTGCCTGTGGGAAGACAAGCTGCCCATGAAATTCGTATGAGCCAGTTGGGGATACATAGCCATCCATGTGGGCAGGCGAACTCGTGGGAGCTGACGAGTTTGAAAGTGCTCGCGGACGATGGCTGGGAGCTTGCTGAACGATGGCAGCCGGCTCTTCAACGAGCATTCCCGTCCCAGTCACCGTATCTGGCTGAGATTGCAACTTGGACGACAAGCCGTGATCCTCGGCAGCGGCATACTCCTCAAAGGAAGTATCGAATGTCGTCATTGAGCTCGAGCTCTGCGCCGAAAAACCGCTGGAGAACTGCGAAGAGTTGGCCATCGTAGAGCTCTCCTCTTCGCGCTCAGTCTCCTCCTCTGTGACATCCCCAGCCGTTGCTCGCCCAGCAGACTTCTCCGTACGCCTCCTTTTTGAGGTTGTAGGGGGCTCTTCCTCCTCGTCCATATGTTCGTCTTCAGTAGGCCCCCCGCCGACCACGCCTTTCCGGATATGGTGTCGGTTCTTGAAGCCTGATACCCATCCGACACTCGCTTTGAACCTAGGCGTGTGGCCTAGCGACTCGGCGATCTGTAACGCCTTTTCTCGTATCATGGCATCGGTGATCTGCGTGTTTTGCTCTGTCAGTCGGGCTACCCATGGCGTCATATGCTCCTCTACGTCCGGGTATTTGGTAGGTCTACCGGAGGCAGTCAGCCCTGATGTGCTGAAGCTGGAACGAACATTTGAAACGCGCCTATTCTTGGGCCCCATCCTTCCATCCTCTAGATCCCTCATAATCGCGTGCCGGTTCTTCAGCGTCTTGCTGACAGTGCTGCGTTCCACCTCGAATCGAATGCCAATGTCCGTTTGCGTCATCTTCGGGTATTTATCGGCAAATTCGAGCATCTCCTTGCGCAAATGGTTCGTGAGTTTCGCCTTGCGTTTCGGAGGACGGCGCGAGGAGGAACCGGACGAACCACCGCCGCTTTCAAGGGAAGGCGGGGAGAGGGACGACGTGCTGTATGCGGACGAGTGCAATGACGGCGTCGTGGATGTCGGCGTCATGGTTCGGGAGGTTGTGGGTGTATAGGTGAGATGGGCCCACGCCGGATGGGGTGGATGGGCGAAGGCGATTGGCGACTGGTTGGCACTGCTGACGGTCGCATGGGGACTACCCTCAGCAGGCAATGTTCCCGGGAAGATGAGCTGCCCCGGAGAGCGGTCAACGTTAACCGACAAGGGAGGTGGCTATACGAGACAAATTAGGTATAGGTATGCAAGTGGTAGATATCGCAAACGCACCTTAAACTCGGCCTCCTTCCTCGCCCTCTGCCTGGTCTTTACACCGTGCAGACCCAGGCCAATGGGATCACTCACGCTCCTCGGTAGTGACGATGGTGCCTCCGCCGTGCCCTTCATGCTCCGCCTCATCTGACCGGACAGGGTCGATAAATTGGCACTGTTGCCGGCAAGCGCCATGACAGGAGCAGGCGCAACGTGCTCGGGAAGCGGCGGCACCGGTGGAGGGAGCATCTGCGAGCTTGCAGTAGCTGCCGCGGCCGTCGCAGCTTGAGCATCTCGTCTCGTCTGCGAACGCGTTCTGGGACGCGCTGACGCGGAGGTGGAGGTCGACAAGTCCGACTGGAGCGATGTCGAAGAGGACGAGGCTGGCAGGTAAGTGGGTTGGGAGTGATTCTGGGGTTGAGGCTGAGAAAGCGAGTGATGGGCTTGAGGGATCATAAATGCCTGGGGCGGGAAGCCTTGCTGTGCCCATGGTCCTTGCGTATGCACTGGCGAGTGATTGATAGCGTGCATTTGGTCGTACATCATCTGCTGCTGCTGCTGCTCTGGGCTCATTTGCATGGTGACATGAGGCTGTTCATCGTGTACGGATGCCTGAGCGGGGAAAACAAAGGTTTGCAGGCGGCTGGACGAGTCGGTAGTGTGATGCCGTCGTGTCATCTTGAGGTCGTTTGGGGCCGCCTACGCGGGGTAGGTACCGGCGACGGACGGAGGGCGGGGTATAAGCCTATTAGCCCTCCTCTGTCTCGTGTAGGAGATCGGCTAGAGAAACGCGTGTAAGACGCGACGTAGAGACGCGACGCAGGTCGCCAAAGTCGGACGGACGTGGTGCTCACCCGGATGCAGAGGACGAAGCCGTGAAAGTCTCGTCTCGCCGCCCTCGATCCGCAACGTCGCGCCTTCCCCGGCAGCCTCTCCGGTCTCCTTCTCCTCTCCAACGGGTAAGACGGCCTTATCTCGAACACCAGCACGGCAGTTCAAGGAATAATCCAAGCAACGTTCGCACTGGCGCGGCCACCCCCTTTTGCTGGCCGCGGATAACCTCGCGTCCGCCTGCCCTATCCCCGTCTGTGTGCCGCGTATGGACGACGACACAGGACAGCTGGATTTGTGCCGCAGCCCGCAGCGCGTACAGGGTATACGGTACACGAAGGGGGTGACGGTAGGGTGATGGTAGGACGAGCTACCTGGCAAGGACGAGCAAGGGGCGGGTCGCAGGTCTGCCTGCCGGTGATGCTCGGATTCTGAAGCCACTCCAGACCCGGCCACTAGCTCGAACCAGTACCTTCCGGTGAACTTTATCTCTTCAATTCGTTCCTGGCAACATTCTTAGTCTTACTTTCCCTTCTAATATTTCCTAGCTACTATTGAGCGCAAGGCCACACCTGTAAAATAATAATAGTATCGACGCTGCGTTTGAACAATGTGCTACAAAATGTCCAGCTGTTGAAGTGTGCAACGGAAGCCAAGAAGCAGCGCGTCAGACCAGTGCGGCTCCGGGATGTGTCGCAACGGAATCGTCCGGTCACGCTCTTGGGACTCGGTATGACGAGGTGGACATTGGGGAGAGACAACATGAATCGAGCTGCGTCCTCCAATGACCGTTCAGTTTATCCAACTGCTTCAATAACAGGGATGGCTCCTCTCTATCTTGATGGTTGCCCGACAACACACTTTCTGCTGGCCGGAGTCAGCATCGCCTTATCTGGCTTGCGGCCCGGGCACTCTCTTCCCACGCCGCCATGCACGACAATTGTCAAGTCCCTGATCGGGGAGCAGCGCATGGCCACAACGCGTCCTTGAGTCGCGCGCAGGCCGGTCGCCGTGCCGCTTGGCCTTTTGTTCAGCTCTCCGGTCGCCACGCTCCAGTTCTTCCTCTGATTGGCCTAATTTGGAAGCTGATGCCGACGTCCCGATGACGTCCCAATGCCCGGTGGCTTCTGTTAGAGCACTGATTTACAGCGGGAGCGCAGTACAAAGTGAAACCGCTCGGCCAATCTGCATGGGGGCTGGTGCCGTTTCCGAGCCAACTGTCAGGATATGTGTTGAACCTGTCAACGACGGGTGCCTGACCCGACCCTTCAACTGGTTGACTATCTTTGTCCTGCAACGCCGCTGCCTTGCGGTTGGCCTAAATCGTGGAAGCCCAAGTCCCTGGGTGTGAACGAGGCCCCAGCGGTCGCTGTCGACCTGCGGATACCTGTCCTGGCAATATTCCGTCGAAGATAACGACTCGTGTAAAGAAGCCTTCCGGCTTTGATCAGACGTGTCGTGCGGAAGCAGCGCCTTGAGGGCCCTGCCGAGGTTGTTCGGCCGGTCGCGTTGACCCGAACTCCGATGTCGAAGGCGGCACTGAAGGGCAGGACGCGCCTTCGCCTAATAAGGAATTTAGTTCTCGGTTTGTATACTGGAGGTCGCCGATTTCTATGCTGTTGCTTTACGTGTCAATGGCTCACAGCCTCCGTAAATAATAGACAAGGGGCCCCCGAGCATGTGTCTCATTTGATCTGGGTTTGATCTCGGTTTACCCTTCCCCTTTGTTTCCACATTCCCTTCGTACCTCTCACCATGCACTCCTTTGAGAGTCATAAGTCATACTGTACACTGCTTACCTGGTGTGTGTTCGACGAGCACGTGTGGGTGAAAGTCGAACCTTTTTGAACAGACAAGATCGTCGTCCCCACGAACTCTATCCGCCGACGCAAGACGATGAAACGACCGCCACAGATGACTTGACTGAACGTTATATACCGCTCAACAAGGTATCTCGTCCCGGACCTTGGCGGGCGATATTCACATCATTTCCGCAAGGGACAGTGTGTATTTTCTGCCATCCAATTGTTCAACTGCCCATCCTTTGGGTCGTGTACATGATCGCTTGACTCCAAGGCTCGTGTGACATCAGACCCCGCACCCACATCGCGTCGCGTCGCGTCCAATAAGTTATTACGGTCAGGCGCCAGACCTAGGGTGCTACTCATCGTCCGCTCGACCCCACCTCAATCCCCCTTACGTTGCCGTTTTACCACTTCAGACATGGGTATCAAGGGCCTCACTGCGCTCCTCTCTGAGCATGCACCGAAATGCATGAGCGAACATGAGATGAAGACCTTGTTTGGGCGGAAGGTCGCAGTCGATGCCTCCATGTCGATCTACCAGGTGCGCCGTGAAGCACGTGTCACAGGCAGCAGCGACTCACATCGATCCAGTTCCTCATTGCAGTCCGACAAAAGGACGGGGAGATGCTGACCAATGATCAGGGGGAGACGACTTCGCATGTACGCATCAGTGTATGTGTCACTGGCGGGGGCACGCGACTGACATCTGGCACAGCTCATGGGCTTTTTCTACCGCACAATCCGGATGGTGGAGAACGGGATAAAGCCTGCTTACGTGTTTGATGGACGACCACCAGAGCTGAAGTCGGGTGTGGTGGGTTGTCTTTCTATGCGTTGAGGGAGGCGTGTGTTGATGTTGCTGCCTAGCTGGCCAAGCGATTTGAGCGGAAGGAGGAGGCCAAGGAGGACGGCGAGGAGGCTAAAGAGACTGGTATGCGCACTTGTAGCAGTTTTCCCATTATGGCCTCTCATCTTTGACAGGAACTGTTGAGGACATCGCGCGTCTAGCTGGAAGAACTGTGCGAGTGACGAAGGAGCACAACGAGGAGTGTCGGAAGCTGCTGGCGTTGATGGGCATTCCTTGTGTCGTGGTGCGTGCCATTCCCCCTTGTGAGGCAGAACGCCGTCTTATCACTATGTCCAGGCGCCCTCTGAAGCGGAAGCTCAATGTGCGGAGCTCGCACGTGGAGGCAAGGTATATGCTGCTGGGTCGGAGGACATGGACACCCTCACGTTCAACACGCCAATCCTGCTACGACACCTTACCTTCTCTGAAGCTAAGAAGATGCCGATCAGTGAGATCAACCTGAAGTTAGCATTAGAAGGACTGGAGATGGATATGAGCAAGGTATGCACCTCATTCACGGTTGGTTTGGATATGACTCATACGCGAGTTTAGTTCATCGACCTCTGCCTGCTGCTCGGCTGCGACTACCTCGAACCCATCAAGGGCATAGGTCCTAAATCGGCACTGAAGCTGGTGCGAGAACACGAAACCATGGACGACATCCTGGAGACGCTGCGCGGGAAGATGACGGAGAAAGACTCGAAGGAGGACGGCACGCCGGCGAAGAAGAAGGGAGGCGTGCATGTGCCGGACGACTGGCCGTGGGAAAAGGCAAAGGAGCTGTTCATCCATCCGGATGTTACGCCGGCGAGCGAGCTGAATGTGCGTGGTATCATTCATGTCGGAAGTCATCCCCTCACATCACCACCGTAGATCGAATGGAAGGAGCCGGATATGGAGGGCTTGGTGGAGTTCCTGGTGCGGCAGAAAGGCTTCAAGTGCGTCCGAACGAGTCACGATGTTCAATAACGTACTGACTGCTTCGTAGTGAGGAGCGTGTGCGCAAAGGCGCCGAAAAGCTGTCCAAGATGCTCAATGCGAAGCAACAAGGTCGGCTCGACGGATTCTTCAAGGCCATGCCCAAGAGCTCGCCAGAAAAGAAGGAAGATGCCAAGGGCGGCAAAGGGACGAAGCGGAAGGTGAGTCGTCATGCACAGTGTACATTGCTGGAACTGAGACTATTGGTACAGGGGGATGATAAAGCAGTTGGCGCGAAGAAGAAATCCAAGAAGTGATCTCTTCCACGTGTGACGCTTCATCTCTGCGACGTTGTCATGTCTTCCTATTATACTTCTCCATAGTGTGTATCATATCCATCCGCACCGAGCACATCTCGCATTGTGACGGACAGGGCAAGCGGGTCATCGTGCGGACATAGGTTGGCGCAATTGCCTCTATTTTTTGGTATCTCTGCAAGGTAATGAGCCCTTGCTAGGGACACTGTGGCAAAGATACGCACGCAGTGGGATTGCCCTTCACGATCGTCAGCATAGAGTTCCCAGCCGCTCCTACTATTTGGTTCTCTATTGAACGATTGATCTTGGCGGATAAGCCCTGCAACGATAGTGAGCTAACATCTCAAGGGAAGTCACTACACACCGACGCACCTTTTTGAGCTGCTCATGCTTGACGGCATCCTTCTTCTTCGGTGCAATCACTCGCCTTCCCTTCTTCAAATTCGATGCGTTCGCTTTTCTTGCAGAAACTGCCTTCTTCTGAAGGCCTTTTGACTGGTTTTGGACCATTTTCGGAGTGATGGGCAGTGCGAAAGTATTGGCAGGAGAGAGCAAAAGGGACCACGATCGGAAGCGCTCAAGTTTTCGCCACTTCTTCTGGTCCCTGAAGAACCCTACCGTTAACGCCGAACGACGATCCTCACACGACCATGGGCACCCCGCATCGACCATAGAACTCCGCATCACCCCCGCCAATGCCCTCTATCCTGGGGAAACGTAAAAGAGGATCAGTGCTAGCTGATCAGGGGGGAGGTCGCACTGGCGTTGTCAAGCAGGGTGCGTTAAGTCCGATGGCATCGCGGTAGGCGCTGACTCACTGAGTAGCAGATGCCCGGAAGGCGATCGTTAGAACTGTGGAGGAGCAGATAGGACTAGAGCGCAGCATGAAGCTACGGGAGATCAAGGCCACTGAGGCACGTATTGCATGGGCACAGGCTGTTGCGGAGGGAGTGGAGCGAGGTGCGTCCAATCCGTTCGTCCCATGGTGCATCGTTACTGACGGTGTTGGGGTAGCCGCTCCTCCGTCTTCAAGCGACTGGAGAGGTATCAGAGCTGCTGCCATGCTCTCATATTGGTCCATCGGCTCTGCATACTACTCATGGACACGTCCTCGAACATCTCCGTATACACAAGACGGCACTGGCGCGCCGATACTTCCCCTACCGCCACCAGTCGAATTTCCGCCGATGTCTGATGAAGTACGGTCGTCTGTCCAGCAAATAATAGCGAAGGGGAACAGACCCCTTCTGGTACAATATCTGGTCGACCCACAGTTAGAGCCCGTGCTGCTGGTACTAGCCTGTCCCGTCTGCAAGCGGGCCGATCTGTCCACCGTGCAAGGCTTCTACAACCACTGTCGACTGGCCCATCAGCTCACATATGCCGGTCATTCGGAATGCATTGAAGCCTCTGGGCAGCTTGTTTCAAAAGAGGATATCCAGTCGATTGGTCTGGACGATGTTGAGATCAAAGGCACTGGTATACCGAGCATACAAAGGCTGTTCCAGCGCGCTGTCGGCATACAACCCCCCGTAGCTTCACCTCGCCAGCCCGACCAAATAACAAAATCGCTTTCTCCGTCTCCCGCTACCGGCGAAAACGAACTAAATAAAACCCTTGGCATACACGACGAGACACCAGCACTCGCTCAGTTCCTAGGCACCACTGCCAGACGACGACAAATCAAAGTGTTCGACACCGGAGAAGACATCGACATCACTACCGAGCTTCCAGAACCGCGTCGCTTCACATGGCTTTATAGACCTCGAAGGGGAGTGCCTCCCACGCAGGAGGCACTCGACGATGGAATCCAAGCGACTATACCCATGGAGACATTTACTCGAGCCCCAACAACGCCCATACCCGGTTCCACTATACCCCCATCTTTGCATCCTCTTGACAAGCAATCCCGTTTTCATGTTTCTCGTCGCATCGTCTTCACCGATCGCAGTCGCTATATACCCCTGAGTAAGCGAACAATTATTCCGAGACCAGATAGCCGTTCTGAATTCAGTTGCAGCGCATCGCCATGACCCATCTGACACCGCAACGCATGAGTGGTCTCTTACGATCACCGCTCCTTCTTATGTATGCCCCACAATCCGCCGAATTTCATGAGTTTGCGCTAATCCAGCCATGCAGATGCCCCATGTTGCGACCTTCCTGCAAAAAGCCACCATTTCGACGCCAGCACCCAACGCCCGATCTTTCACGTGCACTGATGCACCCTTTACGGCATCCGGGAAAGCAAACGCTCCCTTCCTTGCTCAAGTGCGGCTCTCTTGGGCGGGCTACCAAAACAAGGATACAACAGCGACGCACTGGGTTCGGCTGGACTCTGGCAAGTCTGGTGGCTGGGTCCCAGGTGATGAGCAAGTTCTCGATATTCGGCTGGACAAAGACACTGTATTTTTAGCTCGCAGTGCTAAGTAAATCTTAATCATATCAACGATCTCTACAATTACGGTACTGCCATGCACGCCTGCGGCGATGATAGTCCGTCCTGATTTGCATTCATTATCCTCGTGAAGCGCTTCTCCGCACCTACAATCTCATGAGCTTCTGGTTCCGCCAGAAAATTTGCGTGCATACCTTGGCCACTTTCCCATTCCCCAGCCCGGTGGCCCTCACTGTTCGCTCCCAAAACACCTTCAACCTCTCTCCGACATGGGCCTTCCGTGCTGGGGGATGTGCCACTTCAGGAACAACAGGTGAAACCACGCCTGGTTCTTCGTATTCATCGCTTGGAGAGATTACAGATTCGGGCAATGGAACCTCTGTCGGAGGCGGTTCGAAGAGCTCGCGTAGCGCTGGCCTGGGTGTTTTCTTCAAGGTAGACGGGGTGACTGGTGTCGGTATTTTGGATACGGACGTCTTGCCGCGCGTCTGACCGTACGCGGCTTTGGTGTCTTCGACGACCTTGTCGAGCGATTGAAGCCAGATGGACATGCGGTCATCCCTGGATGCACCATGTTAATACGTGCTGAATGACTGTTATTAGACCAGTCTTACTTGGTAGCCACGTTCTCCTTCCCCGCCGGGTTCTGCATCACCCCCGTAACGGTGTTCGAATACTTCTGAAGATCATCCGTCATCGACCGCTTGTGAGGTGAAGTAGTATGTCTAGCATTGTCAAGCAAAGACATGTCCTCGCTCTGCGATCTCGCCAAGGCAGTAGAGATCCGTTCGCTCGCTTTGCGCCCAACGGCCATGGGAATGTGCAGCGGTTGCTGGCTCACGTGCGAGTTGGCGGTTGAGGGACGTATCAAGGTATCCTTGTTGCCGACTGAGTGACTTCGACTGAGGTTGGTCTTGACTGCGTCTTTGAGATTGTCGATCGCGCCTCCGGCTTCGGAAGACGGGTGAGGTGGAGGGATGATGACTGTTTCTGTAATGTGGCTCAGTTCTGGTGACTGCTTCTTTCCCGCAAGCCTGGGACATACCAGGAGCGCTAAACGACACTTCCGCAGTGGACTCAATGGTCATGCTAGGCATCGGAGGCGGGGGAGAGACGGCCTTCCTTCGCTCCTTCTTCGCCATGACGACATTCTCGACCGCTTTCTCCTTCTCCTTCTTGCTCTCAAAGTCACCCCTGGCCAGCAAGCCCTTGGTCTCGACAAGCGGCTTCCGAGCATGCGAGCTCACGACACCCGCGAGCGCAGCCTTGTTCTCTTTCCCAGCCCTGCCCCGCGTGGGGGACATAGGCATTGACTTCCTCTTGCTCTGATTCGGAGCCGCGTCGGTAGGGCTGGATAGCACTCTGTCCTCGGCGACCTCAAACGCCGGCTGCGCCGCGCGAGCGGCCTCGCGGTGCTCCTTCGGGATGGGGATACGCGAGGACTTGACATTTGACGGGGTCGGCGGGGCCGTACCTTTGGACTCGACGCGGATGGATCGGAGGCTCGCTTTGCGCTCGCGGGGATCGTCCGGAAGAGGTACCACGAGGCTGTCTTGGGTGACTTCTTCTTGCACGACCGAGACGTCCACGATCGCTTTCGCTTTACATGCCGTCTCTGTTAGACCCGGGATATTGATGTGCGAAAGAAGTGCAACTTACGCAATGCAACTAAAGCCTTCTCCGTCGGGAACGCCGTATGGAAGTAAGGGTCGGCCATGCAAGTCTGGGCCCACGGCCGGCCCTCCGCACTGGGGTTCATCATCCGCTTGAGCAACTTCTCCGCGCCTGCATCATATCCCGCCCATGAGTCTCGCTTCAAAGTGGTACAAAGAGAAAAGCAGACCTCGGGACATCACCCACTCGCCAACCCACTCCCCCTTGACCGTCCGCTCCCAATACACCTTGAGCCCCTCAGCCGTGCTCATATCCGGATCCGCCTTGACCCGCCCCTCTTCCCCGTCCTCTACACTGGCGTGGGAATCGGAAGAGGGGGCCGGGGTGTTCTCGAATGGGGTGCGCCCAGCGAGGACTTCAAAGAACGTCACGCCCAGGGACCAGACATCCGACTTGCGCGTATCGTGCTTCTGTCCACGGGCGCGTTCGGGGCTGCGAGAGTACTGTGTCAGAACTGGGCTGAGAGAAATGGAGTAAACAGCGGACCTGAGGTACTCGGGCGTGCCGTACGCTAGTTGGGACTGGAACCGCTCTTCCTTCTCCTCGGGGTGGTGCTGCGCGAACCCGAAGTCGATCAGCACGGGCTGGTCGTCCTCCGTGAGCATGATATTAGCAGGCCTGCGTAGCACAGGATCAGCGCACGTCCTTCAGCCTCAATGGCGGCAAGAAATCAGAAGAAAGGCAAGCAATACTCACTTGATATCATTATGCACCACCCCCCTCGCGTGCATCCACCCGACCGCATCCAGCACCCTCTCAAACCAGCGCCGCGCCTTCTCCTCCCGCACGCACACCGGCATCTGCCGCGAGAGCAGGGGCATGATCATCAGCCCGCCCAGGGGGTACTCGATGAACGCGAGCGGGTCGAGCACGCCGGGGTGGCGCGGGCCCAGGAGCTCCCAGCGCTTCTCCTGCTCGGCTTTGTGCCCCTCCGCGTTAGGGCTGGTGCTAGTGCTGGAGGGGCCGTGCGAGGGCTGCGAGGAGGGCAATGAATGCGCGCTCGGCAAGTGCCCGCGCAGGATCTGGAACTCCTTCCATAGCGCCAAGAGCCGGATCTCGGCCGTCTTCCGCTCGCTCGCGAAGAGGACAAGTTTGCAGGCGTAGACTTCTGTCGGTGGGTCCGCGTCCGATCCTTCTCCATTCTCGTTCTTATCGGGGTTCTGGGCGCGGTGGGAGGAAGGCGAGCTGGTGTCTTGCTTCGGCAGGCGGAGGGACCATACGCTGCCCCAGTTGCCGTACCCGAGCTGTCGAACGCGCATCAGCATTCACCTGATTATTCCATCCAGCAGCGCACAACAGCACAGCATATAGCACGGTGCCCTCCCGACCGCTTGTAGACACAAGCATAGCCAGCTTAAACCCCAAAAGGAAACAACCAAAACCAAAACCAGAACCAAAAAAGGGACGCACCTCCTCCTCCAACCGGATATACTCCCCAAACTCCTCCCCACTCCAGCGATACGCGTCCGGAACCTGCGAGAGCACCGCGCTCCTGATCAGCGCGCCTGCGCCTGGCTCCCAGCGTGCTGGGCGCGGGAGGGGCATCGGAACGGGGGCGGGCGCGGCGTTGCCGTTGGCATTGGTGTTGGGGGTCTTGACGGGGGCGAGCTTGACTGTTCGAGGGGTGGGCGTGGGCGCTACAGCGGTGGTAAGGGGGGCAGAAGGAGCAGCAACAGCAGCGGGCGGGGCCGGAGCGGGGCGCTGCCCAGCACCTGCAGAGCGGTACGCATCCTTGATCCTCTCCGCCTCGCTCTTTCCTCTCCTCACGGGCGCGTGGAGCGCAGCTCGGGCGAGCTTCTCCGCTTCTGCGTCTTTCTGCCTTCGTTGCTGCTGCTGATGCTGCTTCTGGAGACGCAGCTCATGCTGCTGCTGCTTCGCGATCTGTGCCCGACGGCCAGAGGCGCTGCCGAAGGTGCCTTCCGACTCTGGAGGGGCGGGGTGGGGGTGGTCCGGCGTCTTGGGGTTGGGGGCGAAGGAGAAGGAGAGGGGCAGGAGGTGGCCTACCTCCAAGGCGGGGGAGGCGGGTGCGAGCGGGCGAGCTGCGGTGGGTGTTCCGGGGACGGCGGCGAGGGTGCGGGAGACGGGCCGCGAGTGCGAGCTGGAGATGTATGCCGATAGCTGGGACACCGGCCTGCTGGGGGCGTCTTGGAAGGACGGGCGGCGGGTATGCCCAGTGGACTTTGAGAGCTGGGACGCTGGGCGGGAGGGCAGTGCCTGTGCGTTGGGGTCGGCGGTGGGATGGAGGTCTTGCTGCGAAGGAGAGCGGGACTGGGACAACCGGCGCGAGCGGCGCTGATCCTTTGATTGGGACTGCGAGTGCCGCCGTGCGCGGGTGGACATCTGCGAGAGGGGCCGGACGGGGATGAGCGATTGCGAGTCGGGGCGGTGCGGGGTGGTGCGGCCGTGCTCGGGAAGGGAGGGGGTGCTGCTGTTGTCGACGTGTGGTTGGTGGGGGTCGGAGGCGGAGACGGAGTGCTGGCTTGCGCTGAGCGGGAGGCGCGGGCGGGGGTGCGTGAGCAGGTTCAGCGCGTCCATCGTCCTGGCCAGTCCTTGGTACGCGGTATAACAGCTTAGATGAATGCTGGAGGCTGGAGGTGGATGGTGGATGGATGGTGGATGCTCGGTGGTTGATGTCGTTGGTCGTTAGTCGTTGGTCGTTAGTCGATGAGGCGGAGCGAGGTGTCGGGAGGACAAGAAAGAGGACCGTGGTGCCAAGATATATGCGCTGAAACGTCGTCGACCAAGGTGCAAAGGACAAGGGGACAAGGTTGGTGAACAAGCGAGCAGGGTATGACGCTCAAAGGCGGGTATAAAGGGCGGGCCGGGTCAACACCACGCCCCGCGATAGAGTGACAGGGTGCTAGAGTGACAGTGATAGAGTACAGTATGCGGGAGGAGGCGCTCTTTGGGAAATCACACACAGCCCCGGCACCCACGCTCAACTCAACAACGACGCGTCGAGCTCAGCCTGGACGCGTCCAGCGCTGCGACGGCGCGTCGAGGCACGGGAAGGACGGCCATGCGCGAGCGGGAAGACGTCAGAAGTATCTCGGCAAGGGAAGAAGCGGTCGGGGACCGTGCTGGCAGGCCACGTGCCGGAGAAGCGGTGAGCCGTGATGGCCGGTGGTCGCTCCCCTCGTCAGAGAGAAACACTGCCGGTTCAGGGCTGGGTGGCGAAAGACGCACGGACCAGCAACCCGCCACCGACCAGGTATATAAGACTCACTTTGCAGGCGATTGGGAAAGCGCATCTTGGAGGTGGACGACTATCTTCCCCTCGGTCGGCAGAGGCGCGTCCCGAACTGGGACCCTCGCGCGGGCTGTTTGCTTCCCTCCACTTCCCTCCCAACGGACTTCGTCCCCTTCCTCCCTCCTCCGTCTCTTCATTGAGGAATGCCAGGGCTGTGGTCGCTCAACAGCCAAAGCCGGCTTGTTGCCGCATCGTTTCGAGGTGCTGAGGTGTCCGCCTCTTGCTGTTCGGCACCTCCGCCCCTTCCGCCCCTCCCTACCCTTCTCTTGTCCTACGCGCCGTCGTCCCTCCGCTCCTCACCTGGCCTGTGCCTGAGCGTCCTCACCAGACTACTTGCCCGCTTCATGCTTTCGTAGTATATGGCGAGCGCGAGTTTTAGTACCTGGTGCGCTCGCCCGGGCACACACTCAGCATCTCGGTCCTGCTTGCGACTCTGGCTCGGAGGTCGCCGGCAGCTCTCAGCAGCAGATCGCGGCTGAGGACGACGGTCTCATCCCGTCTCAGCTCGTCATCGGGAGCTTCTGCTGCTCTGAGCTGTCTGGTACAACCCTCCGTCCTCGCCGAACAACACCTTGGGCACGTCGTGCTTCCCCACCAGACGGGTTATTGGCATCATGCACAGCTATCAGTAGCGTGCATGTCATTGTCAGCAACCTCTTCTAGGGGGCTAGCACGACCATCCCTCCCCAACCCGCACGCAACATCCTGGCGACGTCCTCCCCTCTGGCCGGGGCTGTCAGGTCTCAGCAGCATCCAGGTGAGCGAGCTGGGCATCCACTGCCCCTAGCCAGTGCTGTTCCTGCGTGCTGCTCGGACCTGCTCTGCCCCTCACCACTTTCCTTTCACCTCCCTCTCTACGCAATGTGGTGCTACCCGAGGTTGAGTGGGTGTGCTCCTCAGTGCTGGACAACTTCCGGGGCGGCCGGTCAATGATCGGCATGGCCTCACGGGAGATTCCCGCAACGCTGCTCAGCCCGCCCTTTCCCTCTGTGTCTCCTAGCGTCTGCCTGTCTGCTTTTGTACTACCTCTTGCGCCGTGGGCATGCCTAGGAGCTCTCATCAGCATGGCAGATATAGGGTCTGACCGTTCTTTCCGGTCTTCCGGGGCCGTCGTATTTGCCTGCTGCTTGGGGCTCCCTGGCTGCTGCGTCCCTAGTTCCGCTCCCGTCCCACCTCATCTGCCTGACTCTGGTCAAAGTCTTCGTTTCCGATGTCCTGCTTCCCCACCAAAGCATCTCCCGGGCTTCATGCTTACAGCATGTGACCATGTCCAGATATGGCTTTGGTGGGCTAGCCCGAGCATTCCACTCCTCATCATCTCTCTCAAACTGCGGCACCCTTCGCACCGCCTTTGGCGGCGGGTTGGGCTTAGCAGCATGCAAAACAGCACTACGGGCATCCCCCTGGCCATACGTGGCGCCGGCCTGATCTTCAGACCTGTTCCGCCCCCTTGGCCTGTTTTTAATCTCTGGGCGCTTTGGGCAGGAAGGAGTGCGGTCGACAGCGTTCCGTCGCCTACCTGGGCAAGCTGCTATCCTCACAGCTGGGCTCCCTCTTGTGCGTCTATGGGGCAATAGAGAATCACTCCGCCCAGTTATGCTTCCCAACATATACAGTCAACTCTGTCTTAGAGAATTGCGTCGAGATAGGGGTAACAGTATGCATTTAGAGAGAGTATTCACGTAGGAAGAGCAAAGTATTTTGTGATCGAAGACTGCTCCAGAGACCGTGTATGGTCTCGATTAAGTGCCCGCATGATCCCAGGAAGCATGGAGAGACCGGCTTGGTACTCACAATGAGGTTTTGTGGCGAAGAGTCTTTGCAGCTCAAGGCAGGCTGCCAATGCTTGCTGGTCGGAGAACAGTGGGGAAACCGGAACATCCTCCTCCTCTTCAGCTGTTTCAATCTGCCCGTGCTCCTCCCGTATCTCTTCTCGTACCTGCTCCAGGATCTCTCTGTCTGTCCACCTCTCGCTGCCAACTGACTCGCCAGTCACATTTACCATCTCCGTCGTGCTCATGGCTTCAAGCGGGGCAAGTGCACCCCTCTCCTGCAGGGTGACAATCACGTCCTGGAGCTCTCGTCGAATTGCAATGAGGCTGGGATCATCTTGCATGGTCGGAGTGTTGGGCTCGATTACAAGTGGGAGATCTGGAGATTGTAGACGACCATTGATGTCACGAGGGAGCTGAAGGATACCGGCACGTCGCCAGCAGTTGGCAATGGTCTCTCGGGAAATTTCTCCCCAGGCTTCTTGAGCGAGCTCCATTATCTCAAGCTGGTTGATGAGATACAGCTCCGGAGCTGCAACACCAGTAACTTGACGAAGGACGGCCCACTCGCAGAACAGACGACGGTAGTGTAGCTTGAATGCATGGATAATGCCTTGATCAAGTGGTTGGATATGGGCGGTGAGGTTGGGCTCGAAGAATTCAACACGGACATTTGTGATCCGAGTCTCATCGTATTTGTGACCAGAAAAGTTGTCGACCAGAAGGAGAACATGACGATTCTCCTGTCGCATTTTCCGGTCAAACTTCTCAAGATATCTGTACTGTCGTCAGAGATGAGACAACAGATACAGAAAGAATAGATCATACTGCTGGAAGATGTCGGTCTTCATCCAGGCCTTCTTGTTCCAATGGTAGTCGTAACCGTAGTAAGAACCATCACGGCTCTGGAAACAGTGTGGACGACGGAAGCGGCCAATGATGAGAGGCTCGAGCTTCTCAGAACCATCTGCATTCACCGTGAAAGCATAGGACAGACGATGCTTCTCAGTCTTCCGACCAGACATTTGCTTTGTTGCAAGCGTACGGTTGGGCGGCATCTTGCCAAATAACCCAGTTTCGTCCATGTTGAAGATGTCACGGAGGGTGAAGGCGTCAGTGATATCCTGGATGCGCTGCCGGGCTTGGTCGACCTTGGAAGGATCCGCTGCTCCTGCTTCACCATGAAGGTGGTAGCCCTTCAGGTTATGTCGCCTCTTGAATGCTGTCAGCCAGCCTTCTGACAACTTCGGCCAATCGGGTGGGGGGATGTCTTCCTCCGTGGCAAACCAGCGCCATTGAGTACGGATGAGCTTGCCAGAGACCGCCAAACCATCTGCTTCAGCCTGAAGAAGCCAAGCCTTGAGCATGCGCTCAACAGCAGGAAAGCCAACTTGGCGCCGTCGCTTTGTTGAAAGGTTCATGCCCTCTGCTGCCCGCTTTCGGATTGATGCCTCTTCTTTCCGGATTTTCGAAATTGTCGGCTGCTGGAGACCAAACTTTTTTGCAACATCGACCTGAGACAGTGGACCATTGTCAACGTGCTGGATGCAGTAGTCAAGGATCTCGATGCACTTTTCCAGAGAAATTGGCGGCTTAGCAGAGGGCATGGTGGATGTTACCAAAGGCAGACGAGTCCCTGATGAAAACTTTTACCGGAAGCGGACAAGCCCAGCCTGCTCTCTAAGAGCATATCACGCCATGATGGAAGCAGAAACTGTATTCCATTCCCATATGCAACGGACCAGCTTTTCCCACCTATCTGCAGCAGAGATCGACGGAGGCCATGCTCATACAGAGGTTATTCTCTAAGAGCGGATTCTCTAAGACGGAGTTGACTGTATCCCGGATGAATGATACATATTGAGACATAGCCTATCAACATATATGTATGATGGATGGCTTGTTGCGGACTCGTTCCAAGTTCATTGCAACCTAGGGAGGTGCACAGACGGGCGGCGTGTCCCAGATACTTATAGCCTCTCGCAGGATTCCCATCAGCACAGTCTGTTGCCCTCTGCTGCAGATTAGTCTTGTCCCACCTTGTGAGCAAGCCGAGCTTACGGGCTGAGCTGCTTTTGAACCCCCTGCAAGAACTTACGAGCGACCACCACTTTCGCCAACTGAGCATTGGCAGAGCGGGTAGCAAAGGCCGCGCGCTCCTGCTGTAACCGGAGCATCCCAGGAAACGGTAATAGTTTCATTTCGCTGCTCTCAGGCGCCTTTGTCTTCACCAATGAAGTAGCGGTGCTTGGGGTTGGTTCCTGTAGTCTCGGCATCTGTTCGAGGTCTTTGCAGACTCTGGCATATGTGAGCACCAGATCCTCACATGTCTCCTGAAACAGGTCATGATGAGCGACTTCCTTGACATATGATCTTGCTTACTGTAAACAATTTCTTTGGTTCAACGTCTTGCTCTCCAAAATGCGGTGGTACATTACGCTCTGTGGCAACCCCGGCCGTTCCACGGAGTACGGAATCTGTCGCCCAGAGAACTGCCATTCGAGAGCTTGCTGCAGAAACATCTTGCACAGCGCCTGATGGCGCGGATACACCAGGAGGCAAGGATGGTAATGGTGCAGCAGAGTCAGCCGCTGCTGACCTGGTCTTCGCTTTCCTTCGCCGTCGAGGAGAAGATTCATCTTCTGTCCAGTGCATATACATGATGAGTCCAGGTTGGTGGCACAGTGGAGGGTAAGAAGAGAGCGATGATAACGAGTCAGGTCAGGTGCGGCGCTACTTTATACAGTATATCGTTGGACCATCAATCAAAGCTGGCCCGTGCACCTCCTATGAACTATGTCCGGGACCGACGCGTAAGTGCTGTGCTGTTCTTTGTCGTGCGAAAGAAGCCGGGTCGGAGATGCGGAGTAGCCCCTGTGGAGCGGACCAAACGAGCAGTGAGTACGTGAGTTGCAGACTTGGCCGATGACTCGCGCAGAGTGATAGGCTCAGGTGAGGCCACCTTGCCGAAAGCCAGGGATGACTATGGTTATGATCAGAGAAACCAATTCGTTGGCCGTGCGGCGAAATGACGTTACTGTAAAGGTGCAGGGTCTGAGGTGAACCCCGGTTCTTCTATTATCCGGCTCCCCATGACCAGAGATGGGACTCGGTTCAGAACAGCTTGAAAGACGTGCAGTTTCCTCCTTCCCCCTTCCCACACGCTACTCGTCTCGCACTACTAGTTTGCATGACAATGGCGTCGACATATCTCCCCAGCTGGCTTCATCTCCCGAACATGGCGGGTTTACGGAGAATCTACAACCATCCCGTGACCCTGGGTACAGCAATCTTGGCCTACGTGGGTTTGTCGACAGCCTGGTTCCTCATCAAGGACTATTATTCGTACTATGTCGTCCTCCCAGCGGACACACGCGGCACGCTGTCCCGCAGACCGAGTGTGTACTTCTGGAGCGGCTCCGTCAGGCTCGTACGGGCCATACGCGGGTTGGACGGGACGGACGCACGGCCGATCAGGCGGTTTGCGGAAGAGTCGACGGACGCGATCTACAAGCGCTCTTTCTTGCAGCCCGGGGGACTGAAAGAGAGGAGGCCACCGAGGCCGGAACTGCTCATGCAGGGCATCCCGCATCGACAGATACCTCAGGTACTGGACAAGAACCTGAGCGAGGTGAGATGGATAATACATGATTATGTGCATTCCTGACCGAATACACAGGCTCTCGAAGAGCGCTACCGTACTCTCGCAAAGCAGTATCAGCAGCTCTCCATCGGTCCCTCGCGAATCGAGCCCAACGCGCTCGCCCTGTTCTACACTTCGCCCGCCCCACCAGCAACCGTCCACCCGGACATCGCCGCCGAGCCGACAAGCCCGATGATTGAGTTTGCGCATATTCATCACTCGGACAACTCTCAGCATATTGTGCTTGCACCGTTGGATGCGGCAGTGGCGATCGAGAAGGGCTGGGCGGTGCGGTTCCCGTTGGCGGGAGGAGGCGGAGTTGCGGGCCAAGAGGGGAGGGTCATGGTGTATGCGCCAAGAGATGATACAGAGATTGACGTGGTTGGAATGCTTGCGGAAAGAGGTGTTCAGTGGGTCATGTCAGACGCGGTGTAGTCGGGGTCGCCCGTTTCATATCCTCCAGAGAACTCCAGAATATGCATGCTGCAGTTGCCCGGGGCATGCTGTTGTCGATGCGATTATGGTATCCCGCTTATGGAAGTGGCGACTGAGGTGAAAGATGGTGCCCAATGAGTCCTGCAGATTTGAAGCGCTTACATTACAACGCCGTTGGGTCGCGTTTGGGATGCCCACGCCGTCACGGACAGAACGTGCCCATTGATCTCTTTCCGAAGCACCGAAATGTCAATACAAAATACGATCCAACATATAATGAGGGTAAAGCAGAGTCATGCAAGAGTAAATTCAGCCGCCCGTGGTGACCCTCCCGCTGTGAAACGAGAAGGACGTGGAGGACGACAACAGCGGCAATCACGCCGCCAAACCCGCGCAATGAGGCTCCCAAATGCTTCCGCTTGCTCAGTGGCGGAGGGTGCGATGGCGAGCGGCATTCTTATCCCACACTCCTGTGCTTGCCGTCCGCCGCGTCCACGCCATTGGCAAGTCACACGCATACGTCGACCTCGCCAACGCCTCTTATACTCTCTCTATTTCTCCTCTCCAGATATCTACGATACTAGGCTCTTTACACCCATGGCTGATGCGAGCATGATCCCGCGACCGGCGACCCCGCCGCAGCCAGGCGCCAATGCTGACCTAGCGACGACGTGGGCGTACCTCCTCCACGGCGTGGACGGCATCATGACCAGGTACGACCCGCGTTCCGCGCGGACGCTACCAGCAACTGACGCATATCCTGTCTCATAGGCTAAAGGATGGTGTCTCCTATACGAAGTACATGGGTCTGTATACGACAGCGTACAACTACTGTACGAGCTCTCGTATGCACGGAGGAAGTCTGGAGACGTCGATAGGGGGGACGAGGAGTACGTACACGTCCAGATCACCGATACATGCGGTATTTGGCATTCGTAGCGTGAACCATGAGTGCTGACACCGTTCTCGCTCTGTAGCAACTGGCGCTAATTTGATGGGGTCCGATCTCTATAACTCCTTACAAAGATATTTCCGAGATCATCTGCAGAGTATCCGAGGAGTAAGCGATATGCGTATATACTCGCGCCATTGATTTCTGACGCTCTTTTCATGTAGCAAACGGACTCGTTACACGACGAGACGCTGTTGCAGAAGTATGCGGAAGAGTGGAACCGCTACACCGTTGGAGCGAACTATGTGAACCGCCTATTCACGTACCTCAACCGACATTGGGTGAAGAGGGAAAAGGACGAGGGACGGAAGAACGTCTACACTGTCTATACCGTGCGTATATCTATGAGCCGTGCAGAAGCGCCTGTCTGAGGATGCGTGTGCTTAGCTGGCGCTCGTGGTCTGGAATGAGGAGATGTTCAAGTACATTCAGGCGAAGAACAACAAGCTCGCCAATGCTATCCTGCGTCTGATTGAGCGACAACGGAATGGCGAGAGCATCAACACAGGCTTGATCAAGCAGGTTGTTGGCTCCTTTGGTATGTGCTCGATAAGACCACCATAGACAAGTCTGACTATTATGGTGTAGTATCACTTGGCCTCGACGAACAAGACTCCAACCGCTCGAATCTGAGTGTATACGAGTCGGCCTTCCAAACCCCCTTCCTTATCGCTACCGAGAACTACTATAAGGCCGAGTCCGAGCAGTTCCTGGCTGAGAATACCGTTTCCGAGTACCTGAAGAAGGCGGAGGCGCGGCTGAAGGAGGAGGAGGACCGGGTGGAGATGTACCTGCATTCCAGCACGAGGAAGGGGGTGAGTGTATGCCGCTTCAATCATCATATCAGTGACTGATGACACCCCTCTCAGTTGATTCTGAAGTGTGAGGATGTCCTTATCCGCGCACATGCTCAGAAGATGTGGGACGACTTCCAGAACCTGCTCGATTTCGACAAGGACGAGGATCTTCAGCGGATGTATGCTCTTCTCGCGCGCATTCCCGAGGGCCTGGAGCCGCTGCGCAAGAAGTTCGAGGATCACGTCCGGAAAGCCGGTCTGGCGGCTGTGCAGAAGCTGGTCGGCAGCGGTGGACAGGAGGCAGCAGATCAGATCGTGCGTCTTGTGAACTACTTCTGTGATCTTTCGGGAAACTGAGCATCATTCTCAGGAGCCCAAGGCATACGTCGATGCTCTTCTCGAGGTTCATCGGCGAAACCAGGAGGTCGTCAACCGGAGCTTCAAGGGCGAGGCTGGCTTCGTGGCGTCTCTGGACAAAGCGTGTCGCGACTTCGTCAACACCAACGCTGCTACTGGCTCGAATGCTGCCAAGTCACCAGAACTGCTTGCTCGCCATACCGATGCTCTCCTTAGGAAGAGCAACAAGATGAGCGAGGAGGCTGATCTGGAGCAGGCGCTGAATGAAGTGGTACGTAAATGCAAATGCTCAGTACCAGCGGAAGTTGATCGACTTCGGTAGATGATTCTGTTCAAGTACCTCGAAGACAAGGACGTCTTCCAGACCTTCTACAGCAGCAAGCTTTCCAAGCGTCTCATTCACTCGGTATCTGCGTCCGACGAAGCTGAAGCATCCATGATCTCGAAGCTCAAGGAGGCCTGTGGCTTCGAGTACACCAACAAGCTACAGCGCATGTTCACCGACATGTCCTTGTCCAAGGATCTTACGGACCAGTTCAAGCAGAAGCAGGAGCAGAACCACGGCGAGATGGAGATCAACTTCAGCATTCTCGTGCTCGGCACCAACTTCTGGCCTGTCCAGGCACCGAAGATCGACTTCAACATCCCTGCAGACATCCTCAGCACCTACAACCGCTTCCAGGGCTTCTATCAGTCCAAGCACTCTGGTCGTAAGCTGACGTGGCACTGGAACCTGTCGCGCAACGAGCTCCGGGCCAACAAGATGAACCCCAAGTACATCTTCATGACGTCGTCCTACCAGATGTCGGTCCTCCTGCAGTACAACGACAACGACAGTATGACGATCGACGAGCTTGTTCAGGCTACCGGGATCCCGAAAGATCAACTGGAGCCCGTCATGAATGTGCTGATCAAGTCGAAGGTGCTGCTGAGTGATGAGAAGGATACGTACGACTACAACCCCAGTACGCAACTTCTGCAAGACGAATTGAAGTGACACTGACATCATTTTGTAGACTACAAGAATAAGAAGATCCGTATCAACCTGAACATGCCGGTGAAGACTGAGAACAAGCAGGATACCAGCGAAGTGCTGAAGACTGTCGATGATGACCGCAAGTTCGTCATCCAGGCAACGATTGTCCGTGTCATGAAGTCGCGCAAGACCATGAAGGCCCAGGCCCTTATCGCCGAGGTCACTCAGATCATTGCCGCTCGTTTCACTCCCCGCATTCCGGATATCAAGAAGGCGATTGACACCCTGCTGGAGAAGGAGTACATCGAGCGTGCGGATGGTACACGGGATACCTTCAACTACGTTGCGTAGTGGACGGACTGGGGCGCTTTTCCGAGTTTAACCTGTATTCTTTCCTGGTCGCAGCATTGATACGTAGCTTGGTTGCATGCCTGCATTCCACTCTTCCGCAGCCTCTCCGCGCATGTTACTGTAGCATACATCTGCGAACAATGCAATAACCATACCCATAGCAGAGAATTGGTGTAAGGACTCAGTGCGCATGCTTAGTTGTACTTGTAAAAGCCCTCGCCAGACTTGCGGCCCAACTTGCCCTCCTTTACCTTTTGCGACAGCAGGCCTGACGGGGCGACCAAGTCTGATGACAGCGACTTCTCCTCGCCAGACTCCACCTTCAGGCGCCAGCCGTCCATGATATGTTGTGCTATAATACATGAGCTGATTGGAGTGGCCTTCATTATGGGTGTCACGCACCGGTATCTAATCCCACAAAGTCCAGGAGCTCGAACGGACCCATCGGGTACCCGGCACCGAGCTTCATAGCCGCGTCGATGTCCTCAGCAGTAGCGTCCTCTCGTTCCAGCATGCGGACAGCCTCGAACATGTAGGGGACGAGTAACCGGTTGACGATCTATGCAGGATGTTAGTGATAGCGCGTGCCTGCAATGATGACAGAGGAGCGCACGAAACCAGGCGTGTCCTTGCAGGACACGGCGCGCTTCTGCATACGCTTGCAGACGTCCAGCAACGTCTGAAACGTCTCGTCGCTCGTCTCCTCCGTGCGGATCACCTCGACGAGCTTCATCTGCGGGACAGCTACACATACATGAGAACAATGCGCCTGTATACACGAAAAGACACGTACGATTGAAGAAGTGGAGTCCTCCGAACTTGGCGCGCCTCGCGGGCGTGGTAGCACTCGCGATCTCCGAGATGCTCAGGCTGCTCGTGTTGCTCGCAAAGATCGTCTTGGCATCACACTCCCCATCAAGCATGTGGAACAACTCCTTTTTAACCTTAATGTTCTCCACGATAGCCTCGACGACCAGATCCACATCCTTCACGGACGCCTGTGGGTCCGTACTGAACGTGACGTTGTCGAGCACGCCCGAGATAAAAGCCTGCTGCTCGTCCTTGCTGTCGGGGTGCTTCTTGTTCGCGATGCGCGAAAGGGACTTTTGTATCATCGTCTTGGAGGTTGCAAGCGCTTGGTCGGTCAGGTCGCATAGCGTAACCTTGATGCCGTGCTGCGAGGCGACCTGGGCGATGCCGGCACCTGGGCCCCACGTAAGCACACCTGCAGCAGCATCTCGGTCAAGCACACCTACCCATCAGTCCTCCTCCAAACACCGTCATGTTGTTCACCGCCATCCTAGTGCTCGAGCTGGAGAGGTGGCGGCGCGTGGCGTCGAGTCTCCGTGCAGCGGTCGCGGACGTGCTCGCCAGCTTGTACACGTTGAGCGTCGAGTTGGTGATCTGGCGCTGCATCGGTCGGCGAGGCAACAGGTGGATCTGATTAGGCGGCGAGTGGGAAAGGGGAGAGAGAGGAGCGTCGGGATGCAGGAACTCTCCAGAGGATGTTGCGGGGAGGTGATTGCCGGAGCCGGAGTAGACCGAACCAACCGATGACGGTCCGGCGACACTTGTTTTCACGTGACGGCTCAGGGATTCCCGGGGCGGCGGGTGATCGGGGGCACACTTTCGATCGATCGGCCTCTGACTGTCACTGCAACCTGTTTCTAGATTCTATCCACTGGCATTAATGAGTACGTATACAATTATGCATCTGTCCCAGGGCTAACATCCGGAACTCGCAACCCCTCCCCGGTCCATCTCCATACCCCAAACCGGTGGTTCACTCCCTTCCCCACCACCCCGCATCCTCGTCCTTCCGCCCCGCCGCACCCTCCGGTACCCGGCATGCCCTGTACGTAGAATACATCCTTCACGCGGGAGTGCACGAGCGCCATCGAGCACATGATACATGGTTCGTGCGTTGTGAACAGTGTCAGGGATGTGAGAAGATAGTCGGCACCGTTCTTCTTGCTCGCGGTGAGAGATGGTGTCCCGCTGCGCGAGACTGGTGCAGACGAAGCAGGAGAGCCTTCAGCCGATATGCGTGTAGATACGGACGTTGATGCAGAAGGCGATATCACCACGCGTATGTCGGCGATACCACGCACGGCCGCCATGACAGAGTGTCGCAGCGGGTGGTTGGCAGACAGCCTGGTGTCCACACCCACCGCTTCGATCTCCTCCTCCCCAGGAGCATTGCAGACATACGTGCCGACGGGCACCTCCCCACGCAGTCCGGCTTCTCTTGCGACACTGATCGCTCGCTTGAGCCCGCGAACGACCCAAGCGACTTCAGCCCGCGTCCACCTGCGCTCCTCTTGCGTGCGCATGATCGGCTCGACTGGCCAGACCAGGTTCTTGCGCTGCAGGTCGTCTTGGTCCTTCGCTGCGAGCCTCGGCACGGCGTAGAGATATGGCGCAGGGAGAGAGCCTGGTAACGGAGGAGGCGGCCCTGTTGAGAGGAGGAGGATCGCATGGTTATTTACTTTGCGAACACGGCGCAGGTGGTTGAGTTCGGGTGTGTCGAGTGCGTTTTCCTTAAGGAAACTGCGGCATGTGTTAGGGCAGTCTCAAGCGCGTTAACGTAGGTACGCACCGAAGCATGCTTGAGATCATGCGCGGGTCATCAACGTCCACCACCCAGACATTCACTATTCTACAGGTGAGAACAGAACTTTAGGTATAGCAGGGGCGAGCGCACTTGTCTTGATTGCATCGGTCTCCTCCTCTTCCAGCTCCTCAAGGGACTTGATACGCTGGAAAGGCAGCTCGGGTGCAGGCATAATCTCATCCGTGTTCCCGACTTCCCACATGGTCTCCTCAGCAAAGCGGTCCGGCTCTTCATCAGGAACACCGCCGATCTCTACCCCGTCAAGCCCGCCCCACTCGCCCTGGTCGCTCTCGCTCCTTCGGTCTGCATCGTCGACCACAGGGAACCATAACCGAGCAGAGTCTCCATAGCTGATGCAGAGCTCTTCTTCGGGTGCAATGTCACGGGTAGTAGTGTACTCGATAGTCTGTGCCGCGATGTTGCGATTGAAGGATACGTTCGGCCGCGAGGAATGGTTGAACATCGACCCTGCTAGCTGGTCAGTCGTCACGGTCACGAGAGTGTGGAAATCAGACGCACCGAGGCCCAAGGCTAGCGCCATGGAAGGCTTCGGCTGCCCCGGAATGCGCCAGATAAACGTATAGTGGTCGAGCACCGTATGCCGGCCATGCTCCTCCCACTCCTGCGGGGTGAACAGCAGCACCGGCGAGACCTCTATGAGCGTGCCGCGTGCGAGCGGGGAAGTGGCATAGACACCGCGTCCTTTATCGGGAGTTGTTCGGATCCCGAGACCGAGCGTGTTCAGGTGTCGCATCGGAGCACCGGAACTGAACGCCGTCGGCGCATCCATGCATCATTAATGGATGAAGTTGACCGTGTGTCGACTTGACTGCCAAAGTGTAGTCACAAAAGTCTCATAGGGTCTTCATCATAAGAGTCAAGCGCGTGCTTCTCCGCCCAACACCGGAGCCAAAAAGCTCAGTTGCCTCCGGGGTTCGCGCTCAAGTGCAGCACGCCTCGCCACCCGCCCAGTCCATTTCAGCACAACACGAGCAGCGCGTCTCCCCTGCGCGACGAACGACTATACCGCCCGGCTGCATCTAGTCGGCTCTACCTGCATTCCCGACGGCAGGCGGCGCTATATGGTGCACACAAGACGACAGTCTAAAGAGGCCCACCAGGAGGAGGAGCAGGCGGCGCCCGAGACGGCCGAGGAGACTAAGGACGGCGTCGAGCGGATACCCGAAGAGCAGGAGCAAGAGCCCGAACCCGCTATGGCCGCTGAAACCCCCGCTCTCGAGGTGACGGTGCCGGAGGACCTGCTCTCTACTTTGACCCCACTCTTCCCTTCTGCCGACTTTGCCCATCCTTCGCCCGACCTCATACTCTCCCTCTACCAGAAGCTCTCCGAGGATGTTGCCCAATTTGCACAACATGCGGAGCTCGAGGCTCAGATACACGAGCTCACCGATGCGAAGGACGCTGCCGAGGTCTCCGCACACGACAGCGAGGTCGTCATACGAGAGCATATGGAGACTATTGCCGCGCTGGAGGAAGAAAAGAACACTGCCATTGAGAAGGCGCAGAAGGCTGATGAACGGATATCTCAGCTTGGTGAGTTTCTCATCCGGATTTTCAACCCACTACATGAGTTCTGACTTCGGCGCGGCAGAAATGGCGAACGCACAGCTGAAAGCCCAGCTAGAGGATTTGGACAACGCGACCAAAGCCAGTGGTACCAACATCCCCGAACTGAAGAAGGAGATCGAGGAACTCGATGACGCTAAGCGCCGACTGACCGAGACGAACCAGCGCCTAAACGAGGAGACCACACACCAGAAGTGTCAGTGACCTCTTCTCCTGCGAGACTCTGTTGACTCATCTCACCTATGAATATAGCAATTATCGCCACTCTGGAGAAGTCGTTGCGCGAGACCAACTCTAACCTCATCGACAAGGAGTCGAGGCTTGCTAGTGCGGAAGCGAAGGCGGGCATGGCGCATGCGAAGAATCAGGCGCTGGAGGACGAGATTGGGCTGCTGCGCGGGGAGGTCGGGAGACTGAAGGAGGAGGCTTCGAAGCAGATGGAGGAGTGGGGCAGGACCCGACGGGAGATGGTTCGCGCTTCTCTCTGGCTGATAACCTGCATATGCTGACCTTGGGTTGTTTAAGCACTCAAAGCAAGCTAAGACCGACGACGAAAACGCCCGGCTGAGCTCTCAACTCTCCCAGTTGCAAATCACCTACGCCCAGCTGCGCGCATCCCACGACAGCCTGACCACTGCGCACCATAAGGCGATCTCCGACCTCGCCGAAGTGAAAGCAACGCACGAATCCCTTCAATACCAGTTCCAGTCATCCATGACCAACTGGGATGACCTCCGCAAAGCGCTCGACAAACGCGCCGAGGAGCTCCGCGATGTTGTGCGGAGCATGGAAGTCGAGTGGGACCGTGAGCGCGATCAGTGGCGTGAGAAGGTGCAGTTGGCGGAGAATGAGGGCGGGAAGGAGCGCGAGTCGCTCGCAGCCGCTCATGAGCGTATACAGCAGCTCGAGCACGCCCTGGACGAGGTTGGCGGAGGCGGGCAGGAAGATGCGCAGAGCATTCTAAGCCAGTCTGCGCTGCTGGCCATCCGCGCGCAGAAATCGGGCAGGACGTTCAGCGATATCTACACCGCGCTGATCAAGACTGAAGAGCAGCTGAGGAGGGAGAAGGAGGAGCATGAGGCGTTGAAGGCGGCGTTTGACTCTGTTGTGGGTCAGCTTGCAGAGAAGGTGAGCATTGTCGCAATTAGGGCAGCTGAGATATGCACTTACCAGAGTTTACAGCAACCGGAGATACAACGACGGGCCGCCAACTACGACAAGCTCGAAGCACAACTTCTCGACCTCACCCAGCAGTTATCCCGAGCTCTCTCTGCTCAAGACGAGACTGCAGAACAACTCCGCCGCGCGAAAGCACTCGCCGCAGAAGACAAGACAACGATCGACGGTCTGCAGGCCTCCGTCTCCGATCTGAGCCGCCAAGTTCGTGCGCTCACCCGCGAAGTCGCCATCCGAGACGATCCCCTTCTTGCGAACGAAACACATCCTGAGTTCCAGGCTGGCTGGCCAGAAGACCGGCCAGCAAACGAGGGTGGCGAGACCGCCGACGACGTCGTCAATGGCGCCGTAGCCTTCACCGACCTTCGACAACTACAAGAGCGGAATGTGCTTCTGCTTCGCATGACCCGTGTTCTTGGTCAGAGGTTAGAGGCTGAAGAGAACAATTGGGAGGACCAGGAGAAGGAGGCGCTGAGGGAAGCGGAGGAAGCGATCGAGGCGCTGCAAGAGCAGGTCGAACGCAAGAACACGCTGATCGAGAGCCTGAAGTCCGAGTCGGAGAGGTGGCGGCAGATGGCCAGCAGGCAGGGGCATGGAGAAGCGTTGCAGGGCTCGCGGTCGCAGGGTCTCGTGCTTGCCCAATCTCAGCTGCGGGAAAGCGCTCTCGGCGTTTCGACCGCTTCTCACCGAACTGTCGAAGAAGATGAGTCGCGGAGAGAAGAGGAGAAGCGATGGAGGGAGGACGTCACGAAGCAGATGAACAACCTGAGGGAGGAGAATGGCAGGCTCGTGAGGGAGCAGGGAACCACCGTGGTAGAGCTTGCAAGGGCAAAGGCACAAGTGGAGATTGTGAATGGTGCGTGGATTGTTTATTGCCGCGTCTATGTCTACTGATTTGAGTCCTTTAGATCGTTTGAAGTCAGCTCAAGATGAGATCAGTCGCAAGCGGGCCGAGAACGACGAACTAGCCAAGCGTGCATCTGCAATGCAGACATCGTATGCGCAGCTCGAGGCCCATCTTACACACCTCACCGGAGAGCACGAACGGATGGAAGGGAGGATGAACATTCTGAATAATGAAGTTCATAACTTGAGAGCAGAAAAGGACAGTTGGAAGGTGCGCATCGCTATCCGCTCGCTTGTTGCATAACAGCTAACGGCTTGTCCAGCGGTATGAAGCGAATTTGCAGAAGCAAGTCGACGAATTGGCCAAGGGCAAGGTCGACCTCAATGTCACGCTTCGTCAAATGCAGTCCACCCTCTCAGGTCTCCAGGCCAGCCACGACAACACTGTGCATAGGCTGAGCACTCAGCTTGCCGACGCTCAGACTCGCAATTACAACTTGCAGTCAGAGTTGAACTCTGAGTCACAGCGACTTCGCGTTATTCAGGCCGAGCAGGAGCGGGGTGTCAAGGCCGTACACGACAACGTCGACCAATTGAACAAGGAGCTTCAAGAAGTCAAACTCAAGGCGGAACAAGCAGAGTTGGAGCGCAGCCAAGCAGCAGCTAAGGCCGAAGAGCTGCAGAAGACACTCGATGCCGTTAACGAGCAGTTATCTGTGTATCGGAGGTCAGAAGAGGGCGGTGCTGAGGAAGATGCTAGCAGGGAGGACAGGCTTCAGGCAGAAGTGGCCGATCTTCGGTAAGAATTCCATTCATTATGCATCCGGCGATATCATTTCTCACCCTATCCTGCAGCGCTCAACTCAAAAGTACCCAGAACAGCTTAGAAGCTGCCAGGGCGCAAGTGGAACAGTACAAGGCTATTGCACAAGCGAATGAAGAGGCGCTCGCTAGTGCGAACGAGACCGCCAAAGAATACGAACACTCCACGAGTTCGGAGATACAGAAGCGGGACGTCGAAATTCACAAGCTTCGCGACAGCCTGTCTCTCGCCACCCAGCAGCTGAGGACCACCCAGGAGGAAGCCGATACCTTGCGACACGAGCTATTGAACAAGCAGTCTCAGTGGGACGAGGAGCGCAAGCTGCTTGAGAGTATGGTCGCTGAGCATGCGCAGGATGAGGCACGGTTCCAGGAAGAGCGTGATGCGCAGCGAGAGGAGATCACAAGACTGACCGCACTTGCTGGTGTACGCACAGTTCATCCACAATTGTCAGCAGGATCCTCTGACAGATTTGGACATACAGGAAAACGACAGCAAATATCGCAACGAACTCATTGCCCATGGAGAGTCTGAGAAGCTCGTTATGGAGTTGCGTAGCAATCTTCGGCAGCTGCAAACCGATATAGCCAAGCATCAATCCGACTCCGCAAGCGCGATCGCTAATCTAAAGGCATCTGAACAAAGCTGGGAAGAACAACGAGCCGGTCTGGAACAGCAAATTCAAAATTTCAGTTCTCGGTATGTTCAACTTTGCACCTATTCTTTATCACTCTGCTTAACTGAGGAGCAGCGTCAAGCAGCTTAATGAGCGTAACGCTGAGCTTCAGGATCATCTTTCCACACTGAACGAGCACATCGTCGGCTTCCGCCCAGTCGATCCATCAGCTGGTACGACTGAGGGAGCCGGCGACGCTTCTATCGATGCACGCATAACGCAACTTGAAGCGGTCAACGCATACCTTCGCAGCGAGAAGGAGCTATTGGACGCGGATCTCAAGCTCCAGAAGAGCAATACTACGAGGATGGAATCCACGATAACCTGGCAGAAACATCAAATCGAGGATCTCGAAAGTCAGCTGGCTGCGGAGCGATCCAAGGCCGCCGAAGCGGCTTCCAGGGCCGCGGAGCATCAAGACCTTGTTTCTAGGGTCAACGAGCTCAGCACGTTCCAAGAAAGCAACACCTTGTTGAGGCAACAAAAGGATGAGGCTGTACAGAGACGCAACGAAGCTGAAGAGAGGATTCGCAGTCTGCAAGCTGAACTGGAACCGCTGAAGCAGCAAGCAAGGCAAGATCAAGCCGAGTTGCAAGCGCGTGCTGCCCAGATCAAATCGCTGGAAGATGATCTTGATAGGTGGAAAACCCGAACGAATGCTATTCTCACGAGCGTAAGGACTTGGATTATTTGATGGAAGGGAGCTAGCTAACCCCTGTTCTCTGCATAGCAAGATCGCGTGGACCCCGACGAGCATAAGCTTGCCATCTCTGAACGGGATGAAGTCAAGGCAGCACTCGAGCAGATCAAAGCGGAAATGCAGCAGCTCAAGACGGATGCGGAGCACGACAAGTCACGAGTAAGATACTGACGCTATCTGTCATTCTCGCGCTGACGGTAGATCCAGGCTGCTTCATTGGAGCAATCCCTACTCAATTATCGCGAGCAATATACGAAGCTGCAGAGCGACGCTCGCACCAGATTTGAGGGCTTCCAGGCCGAGCGTGATAGGCTGCAGAGAGACCTTTCCCAGGCCCAACAAGAGGTCACTTCGTTGAATCAGAAACGAGAAGAATCAGCACAGGAAATCGATCGTCTCGACGAAGAAGTCGATGCTCTGAAATACGACAAAGGCCAAGCAGAGGAGCAAGCGGCGGCCTTAACAAGGGAGCTGGAAGGCGAGAGAGCGAAACTTGTTGAACTGCAGGCGTCGATAGCAGAATTACAGAATCGCGCCAACCAACTTGTGAGTACAGTTTTTAGATTGCAAACATGCATTCTTATATGTAACCAGGATTCGGTCACTCAAGAAAGAGATCGTCTCCAAGCACAACTGGCCGCCACCGGAGCCGTTCCGGCCGTCCCGGCAGATGGCTCAGGCATAGCACCTGCTTCCAGCGAGCAGCTGAACGTTGTCATTGCTGAACGCGACACCCTGAAGAAGCAGCTTGCAGATGGGAACGCTCGGGTAGGACGACTGGTTGCCGATAACGTGAGTTCCGATTCAGCGTGTGTGTTATCCCCTGACCTAAAATATCCTAGTTGAAGATGAAGAACAATTTGGCCAAGAAAGAGGCGGAGGCGACAGCATCCCAAGCCAGAATTGCAGCTCTCGAAGCACAGCTCGGTTCAGCGACAGCTGCAACATCCTCTGAAACTGTGCCCAAGCAGGAACAGACTGAGGCGGCTACGCCTGGGACTGAAGCTCAAAAGGCTCTCGACGATGCGCTTGCCGAAATCGAGCAGCTGAAGGCCCAGATCACGGCGGCACCATCAACAGCTGCTGTTGGTGCTTCCCCAGAGATCGAAGCCTTGAAAGCCCAGCATGCAGAAGAGTTGTCCAGACTTCAAGCGGAGCTGGAGCAGCACAAGACGCTCGTCAAGAAAGCTGTGGATGACGCGGTCAAGACGGCCATCGCGAAGGAGCGCAGTGAGCAAGTCGCAAGAGTGCAGAACATCATCACTACGAACGTGGACAAGCGCCTAAAGAAGGAGTTGGAGACTGCTCGTGCCACCGCAATCGAGGAAGTCAGGGTCGCTCATGCGGCTGAGCTGCAAGAGCTCACTGCGAAGCTGGAATCAGTGCAGCGAGAATCTCAATCGCGGCAAGAGCTCAACTCAAAAGCCAACAAGACATGGAAGGACAGCGTTGCCAACCTTCGCAAGCACCTTGTCACATGTCAACAGCTCCTTGTGCAGCACAACATACCCGTGCCGCCCGATATTCAAAAGGAAGCTATGCGGGGCGTTGCCCAGGCCGCGAGGAACGAAACCGCTGCACAGAATGGCGCCGCCGCCGCTGCTGCTGCCGCACCTGTTGTTACACCCGCTACAGTACTTCCACCCACTCCCGTCGCTGCTCAGCCAGCTGCGGGTCTACCGGCTCGACCCTCTATTGTTCCTCCGACTGGACCTGCTGCAGCCGCTGCTGATGGTCAACAGCCCACTCCGACAGGCGGTCGATTTGCCCGTCCTACACGTGCATCCGCTGGTGGCAGCGCCTTCGCGGCTGCAATTGCTGCAGCCCAGAATTCTCAGGCCGCCCCTGCCGCTGCACCGCCGGCCGCTGTACCCGCAAATGGACAGAGCCCAGGCAAGAAGCGAGGCCGTGAAGGCGAGGAGGAGGGTGAGATCCCTGCTCAGCAGCAGGGACAGGCACCTGGTCCCAAAAGGCAGCGGATCATTCGGAATCGTGGTGGTCCCCAACAGGCGCAGCAACAGCAACAACCGCCGACGCAGCCGCATCCATAATGGCTTGTCTTGTTCCTTTCCAATATCGCATCTTCATCACGAAATCCCTGTCACACGATCTCCGAACTTGTCTTTTTGACTCGATCTCTTTGTCGATAGCATTTGTATTTATAGTGAGCAACATCGTAGTGTAGAATACACATCACGCCGATGCGGTCGGCTATTCTGGGCTCCTCACGCGCTGCTGCAAAGTCCAGTCAAAGCACCCAAAACTCCCTTGCCCCGAATGTACATATAAAACTAAAGTATAACTTAACCCAACCGCTTTTTGAACAAGATCTTACGCCGACTCCGGGAGGGCATACGCCTTGCGAAGCACCTCAATTGCCTTCTGCCAGTTGACGTCCCGTACCGCAGCCTCTTCCGACCCGTCAGCACAGAACTGGTCGAACCCATGGCCCATGCCCTCCACCCATACGCCCACCGGCTCCCTACCCGCCTCCTCGAGCACCTGCAGCAGCTCCCTCGACTCCGCATCCAGGTAGTCGTACTCGCAGCTCAGGATCATCGTCCTCCCTCCTCCCGGGAACTTTTCGGGTGGTGCAAAGCGGGGCGACAGCCGGGGGTCCATGAGGAACTCGCGCGGCTGCGGCGGAGGGTAGTTGAGTAGATACGAGGCGGCGATCTTCTCGCCCTCCGCTGGGGGGATGACCATGCCCTTCTTCTTCGGGAGGGGCGGGTCGGCCTTGGGCGGCGCCGGCTTGAGGTGGTACGGGACAGTCCAGTCCAGCGGGGCGTAGAAGGAGAGCACGCCCTGCACGGGCGGCTCGACCGTTCCTGCCAGAGCCATGGCGAGGCTCGCGCCTGCGCTCAGCCCGCCGAGGGTGATCCGGGACGGATCAAACATGCCCGCCTCGTTCGCCCGCACCCAGTCGAGCACGCGCCCGGCATCGTCGTACGCCGCTGGGAACGGGTGGTCGGGCGCCATGCGGTAGTCGGCATCGACGACGTAACAGCCCAGCTGGGCGGCGACGAACGCGCACCACCGCGCGTCGAATCCGTGCATGTCGAGCGCGTACCCGCCGCCGTGGTAGTTGATATGCACGGGCCGGGGGCCGAGCTTGTCGTGTGCCGGGTCGGTCGGCGGTGGGGAGTGCAGGAAGATGCCGAGTCGACCATGGCCGTTCACCCCGGCGATGGTGATGTACTGGGAGGGGTATTCGACACGGAAGGTCTGCAGGCGCTTGCGTGTCGCGAACTTGATGATGAGGTTGAAGAGGCCGTAGTGGAACTTGAGCTGGATGTAGAGGATGGCTCTCTTCAGCCAGGCCAGAACGCCCATGGTCGTGTGCATGCGAATGGGGGGTTAGGAGTAGACAGGGATGTAGGTGAGCACTACATCAAATAGGAAATACAAGGCAATTTATGGCACAGGCGAGGCACGGACGCGCGCCTGCGCGGCCAAGTAACGTCAGACTACGTGCCGGACGGACGCGCTCCATCGGCGGACGGCAGAGCAACCTTCTTATCTCCCAGTCAGGGTGCGCCGATGTGCGTGGATAATGCCTCGCCGATATCGGGCGACGCTGACAATAACAACCTGGAATGCTGGGGGAGAAGGCAGAAGGACGACGACGAGGTGGTATTGTCATTGTATGGGGAATGGGCGCCTACAAGGGTGCAGGAAAGTGTATTACGAGAAGGAAGAGAGCCGAAGCGCCGGTGATCATAGTAAGTCACGTGATCGCCATGCTTTGTGCAAGCTGATGGGATAAGCGAAGTGTGCCACGAGTAGAATCCATTAGTAGCTCATGCCTGCGCATGGCGTATAACCTCTACAGCCCTCCTCCACATCTCGTCCCTCGCCCTCGCCCCCTCTGTTCCATCATCGCATAATTGGTCCCGCGCGTGCCCCATGCCCTTCACCCACACCCTCACAGGCTCCCTCCCTGCGTCCTCCAACACCTGTGCTATTTCCCGCGCCTCCCGGTCCAGATAGTCATACTCGCATGAGAGGATCATCGTGCAACCATCACCCGGGAACTTCTCTGGCGGAGCAAAGCGCGGTGAGAGCCGCGGATCGGCGAGCATGGCTTGTGAAGGGAGATCGAGCTGATAGGCTGCGTGGAATCGGTCCGCTTCGCGCGGAGGGATGACGATGCCGATGGCTCTCTCGACGCGTGTCCTCGGCGGCGGCGGCTTCTTCGAATAGAGTACGGTAAAGTCGACTGGTGGGTAGAAGGCGACGACGCCTTTCAGCTCCCCTTCTTTGGCCGTGCCCGCGACAGCCAAGGCCAAGTTCGCACCAGCGCTGTTCCCGCCTATCGTAATCTTCTCCGTGTCGAACATCCCACGCTCGTTCGCTCGCACCCACTCCAGTACACGTCGGCAATCCTGGTACGCTGCCGGCCAGGGATGGTTCGGTGCCATGCGATAGTGGGCGTCGACTACGTAGCAGCTGGCCTCGTGCGCGACGAGCGAGCAAAATCGTGCGTCTCTGCCGTGGAAGTTGAGGCAGAAGCCGCCGCCGTGGAAGTTGATGTGAACTGGGCGCTGGCCGAGCTTGTTATGCGCCGGGTCGGTGGGCGGGGGTGAGTGCAGGTAGATACGAAGCCGGCCATGGCTGTTGACGCCGGTGATGGTCATGTAATGGGATGGGTAGCCATGCGGGCGCTTGCGAAGGACAAGCTTGATGATAAGATTGAGGAGGGTGAAGTGAAACTTCAGCCGGACGTAGAGGATGGCTTTCTTCAGCCGTGCTAGGACGCTCATCGTTGTAGACTGTGAATGGGGCTTGACATTGGACAAGGATATGAGCTCTAACTGAATCGAGCGGGGTGTGGAAATCTAAGACCCAAGCCACCGAGGCGTAGACGTGCACCTGCGCGGCGGCGGAGCAAATGTCGAGTGACTGTGTGCCGAGCCGACGGGGCCCCCTTCGGCAGGGTGCGCCGCCTTGCGCGGAGGGAATCTCGCCGACATCGGGCTACGGCAACGATGTGAACCTGGGATGTTGAGCGCTGCCGGGGAGCAGAGAGGAACGACGATGAGGTGAAATTACTGCTGGGTGGTGGGCGCTTACCAGGGTGCAGGAAGGTGCATTGGTTGAGGAGAGATCGAACGGCCGGGATCTATAAGAAGTCACGTGACTGCTCTGAGTTTCCAGGCGGATGGATTGGAGAACTGATCACGCCTGTGCGTGGCGTACAACCTCCGCAGCCCTCAGCCACATTTCGTCCCTCACTCTCGCCCCCTCACTCCCCTCAACACACATCCCGTCCCACGAGTGCCCTTTCCCCTCCACGCGAATGGCCACAGGCTCCCTGCCCGCCTCCTCCAGCGCGCGAGCCAGCGCCTCCCCCTCAGCAGCGAGGTAGTCGTACTCGCACGTGAGGATCATCGTCCTCCCCCCGCCCGGGAACTTGTCAGGCGATGCGAAGAGGGGCGAATACCTCGGGTCGGGCAGCGCTTGCTCGCTAGCGGAGAGGGCCAGCAGGTAGGCCTTACGCGAACGCTCCTCATCACTTGGGGAGATGACCATCCCGCTATTCCGGTCCAACTTCGTTCTCGCCGGTGCAGGTTTGCGAGAATACGGTCCTGTCAGGTCCACAGGAGGGTAGAACGCTATCATGCCCTGCACTCCCGGCTCCGCCGTAGCAGCCAGGGCGAGCGCCAAGTTCCCTCCCGCGCTAAAGCCGCCAACGGTGATCCTCGACGTGTCGAACAGGCCCAGCGTGTCCTCCCGCACCCAGGCAAGCACGGCACGCGCATCGTCGTACGCCGCTGGAAACGGATGGGACGGCGCACGGCGGTAAGATGCGTCGAGCACGTAGCACCCTGCTTCACGAGCCACCAGAGCGCAAAACCGCGCGTCGGTACCATGTAGAGGGAGGCAGAAGCCTCCGCCGTGGAAGTTGATGTGCACCGGTTTGCGCCGTGTCTTGCCCGTCGAGCTGGGAGAGCTGGGGTTCTGAGGGCCCGGAGCGGGAGAGTGCAGGTAAGTGCTCAGCCTCCGGTCGAAAGGCAACAGAATGGAGAGATATCGGCGCGGCGCGTGCTTGTCCGGGCCGAAGAGACGGCGCAGGAGGACGACGAGTCGGACCAGGGCGTTGACAGGAACAAAGTAGATCTGAAGCTGGAGCTGGAGGTAGAGAGGGGTGCTGCGCGCCCCCCGGTCTGGGGATGAGGACATCGGGATGAAGCAGGCGCTTGGCTTTTGAGATTTGCGGTATAGGGAATATATGGTATAGGCTGAAGAGCTAGAGATCAGCGACCCTTCTGAGTTCAAGGACCAGAATCCGTGTGATAGGCTGATAGTTCCAGACGCAGGGGTGATGACGAAGTGTTATCGGCCCGATTCCTGAAGCGCCCGGAGCGTGGCGGCTAGGGCTTTATCGCGCTTTTGGCTGGTAATGGTAGGCAGATTGCTGATGGGAGCGCTCGATGCGCTCAGGCGTGGGTCGTGGTCGTTCGAAGCAGCACGGTCGTTCTGACTAGAGAGGATCGACACCGCTCCCTGTCCGATCTGCAACCGTTTCCCTCCATCCCCATCCCCCGTTGCCGACCCGGAGCCTTGGAAGCCATCAACCCTGCGCCCTCTAGCCCTCCTCCTCCCCCACAACCTCCCAAGCGTGCTTCAACACCTCCCCAGCCCTCTCCCAGGCCTCATCCCTCTTCCTGCCCATCTCCCCGCCCCTAGCAGCCGCATCCCACGCATGCCCCACCCCCTCTACCCTCACAACCAGTGGGTCCTTCCCCGCCTCCCTGAGCTTGTCGCCCATCTGCTGTCCCTCCAGGTCTAGACGGTCGTATTCGCACGTGAGGATCATCGTACGCCCGCGGTCGGGAAAGTTGGCGAGGGGCGCGAAGAGGGGGGAGAGGCGCGGGTCCGCGAGCGTAATCCCGAGCGCGGGGAGCGAGCGCTGGAACGAATCTCGGAAGAGCGTGGCTTGCCCGATGGGGAGGACGGTGCCTTCCTCCATCTTGAGGTTCTCGCGTGCTGGTCGCGGCTTCTGCGCGTAGGTGGTCGTGTAGTCCGTACTGGGGTAGAAGGCCAGTACGGCGCAGACGCTGCCCTTCGGCAACTGCGCAGTGACGGCCAGGGCAAGGTTGCCTCCCGACGATTGGCCCCCAACGGAAAGCCGGCGCGTATCATACTCCCCTCCAGTGTTGGCCAGCGCCCAGTGCACCGCTGCCAGGGCGTCGTCGTACGCTGCTGGGAAGGGATGCTCCGGCGCGACGCGGTACGAGCAATCGAGGACTATGCACCCCGCTTTCTTGGCGAGGGTAGCGCAGAAGAGGGAGCCCACCCCATGCAGCGGTAGGCAGAAGGAGGATCCATGCCAGTTCAGATGTACCGGCAGCGGGGAGGACGTGGGCTTGCTGTAGCCGGGTGGGCGGAAGACGTGGATCCTGATGTGCTGGTTGGCGGGCCCGCGAATCGTTATGCGCTGGGAGGGGCGCGGGTGGACGAAGTGGAGGATGAGCTTGACGAGCGGGATCCACCATCTGTGCAGGGAGACGCGCAGTCGGAGAGAGAGGTAGTAAAGGGTCGATTGGAGGGAGGTGAGGAGGGACATGCTCGTCGTTGTGTTGAGAGGGCGTAGGGATAGGCGGTGATCGTCGGCCAGGTCAATCAATGAAAAGACCCTTGCTGAAGAATGCACCGCAATAGTATCATGCTAATCATATCCAAACATTCCAAGCAGTACTTTCCACCAAGTAATTCACAGGTCGCAAGCATCCAAGTATCCAATATAAATGTCTCTGCACAATCAAGCCGGACCCTGCTGCGCCTTCCCAACAACCTCCACGGCCCTCGCCCACCACACGTCCCTCAGCCTCGCCCCCTCCGTCCCGTCTGCACACATCCCGTCCCACCCATGCCCCATGCCCTTCACCCACACCCTCTCCACCGCCCTCCCCTTCGCCTCGAGCTCCTCCGCCATCCCCCTCGCCTCCTCATCAAGGTAGTCGTACTCCGCCGATAGGATCATCGTCCGTCCTCCATCGGGGAACTTCTCCGCCGGGGCGAAGCGCGGTGACAGGCGCGGGTCGGTGAGCATTTCGCGCGTGGGTGGGTCGGGCAAGGAGAGTAGGTACGCGGAACGGAAGAGCGACCCCTCCCGCAGGTTGATCACCACCCCCTTGTCCCTTCCCTCGAGCTTCGTCAGGGGCGGCGCCGCCTTCTCAGCATACGGCACGGTAAAGTCCACCGGAGGGTAGAAGGCCACCAGACCCTGCACGGGCTCCTCCGCCGTCCCCGCCGCGGCCAGAGCGAGGTTCGCCCCCGCAGAAAATCCGCCCATCGTTATCCTCTCCGTGTCGAACAGTCCGCCCTCGTTCGCGCGCACCCACTCCAGCACGCGCACGCAGTCGTTGTACGCCGCGGGGAACGGGTGGTCAGGGGCGGCGCGGTAGTCGGCGTCGACCACCCAGCACCCAAGGGAGCGCGCCATAAGTGCGCAGAAGCGCGAGTCGATTCCGTGCAGCGGGAAGACGAATCCGCCGCCGTGGAAGTTGATGTGCACTGGCTTTGGGCCGGGCTTGACCGCCTCGCCTGCTGCTGCCTCTGCCCCTCCCTCCCCGGAGCTCGGAGTCGCGGGAGGTGCATGCAGCCAAATCCCCAACCTCCCCCCATCCGGGCCCCGAATCGTCAAATACCTCGCCCCGTCAGGCTGGCGCCTCCGGCGGAGGAAGACGACGAGGCGGATGAGCAGGTTGCGCGGGGTGTAGTGCAGCTTGATGTATATGTAGAGCAGGGTTTTGCGCACCCAGGTGAGGAGGGACATCTTGTGCTGCTGGGCTGCTGGATAGCTTACGTAGCAGGTGAAGACAGTGGGGGGAGGATAAAGAGTGAGGGGACGCCCGGGCAGCGGGGGAGGTATGTGAATGGGAGGGGTCGCCTAAACATGCATGCTTCGGACGACGCCGTTCAGGGTCTCATGACCCCCTCCGGCCGCCGAGCAGAGAAGGTAAATGTATAGTATCGTGTCGTATGATCAGCCCGAGAATGCCCGGCCCAGAGCGCATAGCCGTGAGATCCTGATGAGGTTGAGTATGGGGACAAGACGATCTCATAGGACTTCGTGCGAAATGAGAGATGGTGTAAGGAAGGAAGGGGGGAGGAGGGAGGCAGGCAGGGGACTTGCGGTTCAGCCCGGGAAGTCACGTGGAGTGGTGATGCGTGTCACGTGCCCGAGTAATGCCAGACTGATCTTCTTCCTTCCGTGATTGTTACGCGCCGTGTTCAACCTGCTGTTCCTATCTATCTGCCCTTATCCCTCCGTCAACAAAGGCTTGTGGATATTAGACGCTGTGACTGCGGCAACCCTGAAAACGATGCTGCGGCAACCCTAACTAATGCTCATCGATGACTCGCCCAACCACTGATCAAGGATCTTTCTGACCTATAAATAAATGACCCCTGCTGTTCCCGCACCCGCTCCTTAACCCCTCGCTACGCCAACATGTCCTACCATCTCTGGTCACAGAAGAGCCTGCTCTACCTCCGCCTCACGCTAGATTTCCTCCCTCTGAAACTATTCATCTGGCTTGCGCTCTTCCTTCGCCCACAGCCCTCTCCCTCCGCCGCCCAATATCTCACCATCCCAGGATCCAATGGCACCGGCCAACTAGGTCTTTACCTGCACTCCCCTCCTCCCATTGAAGGGGCCGCCAACCCAACCCCCAAACCCGTGCACATCTCCTTCCACGGCGGTGGCTTCACCTGCCCATTGTACGGCTTCGACGCGCGCTTCTGCTTTCTGGTCGCCAAGGACGCGGGGTGCTACGTTGTCGACGCGGAATACCGCTTGGCACCGGATTACCCGTTCCCGGCGGGGTACGACGACGCGACACGCGTTTTGCAATGGGTGCGGGGGAACGAGCGCGGGCTGTTCGATACGTTAAGATCGCGCTGGGCGGGTTCAGCGCCGGGGGGAACCTCGCTCTGGCGCTTGCGGAGACTGTGCAAGAGCCGGTGAAGGGCGTTGTCGCCTTCTACCCACCGGTGGACGCTACACTACCCTACCGGTTCAAGTCACCTCCGCCCGCCATGGCGCTCCCAGCGGGGAGGGCGCGGTGCTCGCTCTAGCGGAAGGCGAGCGTGTGTTTGCGTACATGCTCGACCTCCCCACCCCGCGCACGCGAGAACTACTCGCGGACCCACGCCTCTCCCGGCGCTTCGCCCCGCCCCACAGGCTCCCAGGCGGGGGACGGACGATGACCCTCTCGCGCGAGTATGACTGCCTGGGCGAGGAAGGGAGGGAGATGGGGCGGGTCCTGGAGGAGGCGGGGAGGGAGCCGGTGAGCGTTGGGGTGGAGGGGATGGGACATGGGTGGGACCAGTTCGCAAGGATGGGACGGAGGAGGGGAATGTGAGGGACGAGATGTGGCACAAGGCCGTCAAAGTCATCCGAAGGGCACAGTCGTGAACAAAAGAAAGAAGGTTGGTGGAATGCCGAGAGCCTCGTCATTCCCCTGCGCGATCACGTGATTTATGTGATCATCAGCGCGCTCTAAATATTGACCTGGACCCTGTGGTGCACAGTCACCTCGCTGCGCTCACAACTCTGCTTGACCCTGGCAACTGCGCCTTAAGAGCACTTTGATCTTCTCGTCCTGATGGATCGCCCTGGGTTTCCCCAGGAGCTTGTTCAAGCATGGACGTCCTTGAAGGGCTGAAGAATGCGCTCTTCTACGTACGACTTAGGTTCCATTGCTTGATCTTCAATCTCTTCCTCTCATCTTTCATCTACTGGCCAATCCGGGACATGCGGAAGCGCTACCCCTCCCAATACCTCACAATCACTTCAGCAGGGCGCGTCCGGCTAGGCATTTACCTGCACTTCCCGCCCCTGAACGGAAATCACGAGCGCTCTGGACCCAGACCCGTGCACATCAACTTCCACGCCGGAGGATGGTGTCTCAACATGCACGGTACTGACGCGCAATTCTGCGCTCTGATCGCGAAGCAGCTCGGGTGCTACGTTGTCGACGCGCACTATCGGATGGCCCCTGCACATCCGTTCCCGGCGGCATACGAAGATTGCAAGAGGGTGTTGGCGTGGGTGCGCGCGAACGAGGGAGGGCTGTTCGATACGAGCAAGATCACCATCGGCGGGTCGAGCTCGGGTGGAAACCTAGCGCTATCTGTAGCCGGAACGATCGAGGAGCCTGTGCAAGGGGTGGTTGCCTTCTATCCTCCGACGGACTTAACCACGTCCTACCGCCTCAAGCCGGCTCCGCCTGCCAACCTTCCGAGGAGCAAAGGGCTGTTCATCTCCGCCTCGGAGGCAGACCTGCTCGAGTCCGCGTACATCTTTGGCCATCCACGCCCATATGCATCGGGACTTCTCGCCGATCCGCGCCTCTCCCCCCGCTTTGCACCGCCAGAGAGGTTCCCGGGCAAGGGGCGAACCATGATCGTCAGCTGCGAGTATGACTTTTTGGGCGAGGAGGGGAGGGAGATGGTAAGGGTGCTGGAAGAGGGCGGGAGGGAACCGGTCGGCGTACAGGTCGAGGGGCTGGGGCATGGGTTTGATCAGATGAGGAAGGATGGAACGGAGGAGGCGAAAGTGAGAGATGAGGTGTGGAGCAAGGCGGTGGAGGTAATTGGTCGGGCTCAGGGCAGGGAGGCACGAGGATGAGGATGCTGATTGCTAGGCATTCTTTCACTCGCACAGCGTATGTCTTCCGAAAGCTATGCGGAGAGAGTCGCTTATGTCCTGCGCTCCCCAATATTTTGTCCTTCCTCGGGGGAGTCGAACGCTGAAGAACTGGTATTGGAGACAACACGAACTGGCCCAACAAAGCCACATCTCAAGGTGTCGGACTGCAGCAACACAAGAATGATTTACAATAACACACCACGCCTTATGTTGAGATTTAGCAAAACAGCTGGCGCGATTCGCAGGTATAAATAACAAGCCGAATGCACAAAAGTACAATGCCTGAAAGAGTACAATGAGCGTCTATTATCTATAGTGGTCTATCCGGTCCATCAGAGCCGGGCCCGCATGACCGCTCATTCAATATCGAAGAAGAGCACCTCTGCATTCCCCTCTCCCACATTCTTCACCTGCACCTCCCTCCCCGGAAGACCCATGACATACGCGCCATCGCCCTCCCTCAGCTCAACCTCCTTGCCCTCCCCGCTCAGGCGCACAGTCGCCCCAGTGGCAGGGCCCTCGTTGTACCCCCCAGTCTGGACGACATGCACGTACGCCTTCCTTCCTTTTCCCGCGCCTTCAACTGGGAAGGTATGCGGGAGCTTGGTCCCGGGCGTGAGGATGGCAGCCCACAGCGTGACCGGGCTATTCACGGGCGCCGGGCCCTCAGCCTCGCGTGTCTCGCTGACACCCTCGGCCCCAACGGGCGCGACGATGCGCACCCAGTTGTTGGTCTTGTCCTTATCGCTGAAGTGCCGTGTGAAGTAGGTCGGCGCGAGCCCAGCGCGGGAGGGGAGCGCCCAGATCTGCAGGAAGTGCACGGGCTTAGACCCGTACGTCTTCTCGCTGTGCCGGATGCCCGTGCCGGCGGACGTGAGCTGCAGGTCGCCCCGCTTCAGCACCTCGACGTTGCCCATCGAGTCGCGACTATATACACGTCAGTAGGCTGTCAGAATATCGAAGAAGAGAAAGAACTCACTGTTCAAGCTCCCCGCTAACCACATAGCTAAAAATCTCGAATTCCCTATGCGGGTGCGTCCCGAATCCTGTCCCGGGCCGCACCCGATCCTCGTTCAGCACCCTCAGTGCGCCGAAACCGTCGTGGTTCGGATCGTAGTAGCTCGCGAAAGAGAAGGTGTGGAACGTCTTGAGCCAGCCGTGGTCGGCGTTGCCCCGCTCGGTGGAGGGCCGGGGGATGATCTCGAGCAACTTTCCTGGCATGCTGCTGGTACTTTGGTCCTTAGTGGAGTTGGTGAGGCTGGACGTGGTGAAGATAGGGTGTATGGTGGTAAGAGGCGTGTACGCGGGTTTCACGGTAGGGTAGTACAGTCGCTTTGCTAAGTTGCTCGCTGCTTTGATCACAGAAGCCGTCTTGAAAGATCTCTGACTTTTCCTTCGCCGTCAACTGGCGCATATTTATGCCTTTTCGCCGTGCGACACCTTCCACTGCAAGCCAGCATCAACCAGAACGTCTCACATAACGGCAGGGAGGGCATGACGAGCAGCACGAGGCCGATGCGACGACCTGCCCAAAAGAGGCGGCGAGAGACTGAGGCGGGGAAGACGCGTTCCCACGCTCTTACTCAGCACCGTTGTAAGCCACAGCCACCCGATTCCTCGTCATTGGGCCGCACGATCACGTGATTGGTGGCTATCGCTGTAACCCACGGTCACTCTACTCCGTGCGTTCCGCCCCGAAGCTCTCGCCGACCCGCACCTGTCGCCTTGTTTTGGGCCGCCAGAAAGCTTCTATAAAAAGGGCGGATGATGCTCTTTAGCTGCCAGTGCGGCTTTTGAGGGAAGAACGGAGTAGTAAGACTAAGCGGGCGAAGGCGCTGGAGGTGGGTGAGAGGGAGCCGAGCCAGTAGGGGAGCGGGTCGAGGGGCGGGGGCATGGGTTTGATCAGATGGGGAAGAATGGACTGGAACTGGCGAAGGTAAGGGAGGTAATCCTAAGGTAGGAGCAAGGCGGTCGAGGTGATTGGATATGCACAGGGCAGGGAGAGACGAACATGAGCGCTAGACACTCCTTGTGAGTTGTGAGTCCACCCCGCAGGTCTTCCGAAAGCTATGCGGAGAGAGTCGTTTTCATGCTTTGTGCTCCGCGCGATTTGATCCTTGTTCCTCGTGCGAACCGAACCCTGCGGAATTGTATTGGAGCCCATCACGAACTGGCCCAGCAACGGGTTAAGGCGTGGAGTTCTGCATGGACCACCAACTTTCATCAACCCACGCCTTCCCGAAGCCAGCACGGCCACGGTTTTGACATCGTTGATGTTGTCTAAATTAAGAACGCGTTCGGCAGGCACTGACGACGCGCTCGGGACACACCGGCGAGATGTCCCTATGACTCCTCGTGGCAGTTCCCGCTGCCATCGGGCGAGCGAATGTTCTTATTGCGCGCACAACATTCACTTTCCCTCAAAGCACCTCGCTACACTCACTATCAACACTATCAACGAGCCGTTCTGAGGCATGGCAAGCACCTACCTTCCCTCTTGGATTCATGCCCCGACGCTGGCCCACGCCCATGCGCTCTGGAACAGGCCCGTCTCGCTGGGCAGCGCGCTCCTCTCCGGCCTCGGCCTCTACGTACTCGGATTCCTCGTCTCAGACATCTACGCCTACTACCTCCTTGGTTCGTCCCTATTGTACCGATGATAACACACCAACTAACATCATGTGCCCGCAGTACCGCAAGACATGCGCGGCACCATCTCCTCCCAGCCGGCGATCTACATCCTCTCCGGACTGATCCGCTCCTTCCGCTGGCTGACGGGGAAGGACGGCACCTCCACACGCGGTCTCCGGCGGTTCGTAGCGAAGAGCAAGGAGAGGCAGCCGATCTACGGAAGGAGGTTCCTGAAGGACGGCGATGTGCCGGTGCGAAGGGGTCCCAGGGCGAGTATACTGGTTCAGGGGCTACCGCATCGGCAGATCCCGCAGCTGCTCGATGAGGAGCTTGAAAAGGTCCGTCTCTTCCCTGCCCTTGCCGTTATCCATTCGCAGAACAAAGCTAACACCCATCACAGGAGCTGAAAGCCCGCTTTGACACCTTCGGCGCATCCCATTCCCTAACCTCGGGCGAATCGCACATCGAGCCGAACGCACTGGCGCTGTTCCTCCCCCACACACCTCCCTCCCTCTCCCAGCACCCGGAGCTCCAGATCCCCCCCTCGCGCAAGGCCTCGTCATACGAGTTTGCACACATCCATGGCGGCGAGTCCTCCATGCACTTGTTCCTCGCGCCGCTTGACGCCGCAGAGGCGATCGAGAAAGGGTGGGCGGTGCGGTTCCCCCTTGCGGGTGGCCTGGGGGAGTGGGGTAGAGCCCAAGGAAGGGTGCTGGTCTATGCGCCCAGGGACCGCGGGGAGGTCGGAGTGGTTATGAGGCTTGTAGAGGCCGGGTGGGAGTACCTGAGCGCGGTGCCAAAGGCTTGAGTAGGTGACGCGGGTTGTGCAGGATGCTGCGAACTGGAAGGAGGATGACACGCCGCTCTGTTCTTTTCACTTGTTTATGTACGACTTCTAGATCGATTACATTATTATGTACAGTATGCTCTTCCCCAGAGCCTCGCCCCGATCAGTCCGCTTGACTCAACCCTTCGGCTCGGCAGTCAGATACTCCCACCCTGCCCTCACAAGCTCCTCCACGACCTTCAACTCCCCCTCATCCCTGGGCGCATACACGAGCACCCTCCCCTCCGGCTGCCAAAGCCACCCTCCACACCCGGCCAGAGGGAACCTCACAGCCCAGCCCTTCTCGACCGCCTCTGCCGCATCGAGCGGGGCGAGAATAAGGTGCATGGAAGACTCGCCCGCGTGAACGTGAACAAACTCGTACGGGGTGGAGAAGGCCGTGGGGGAGGAATGACGCAGGTCCGGGTGGGTCTGGAGGGTGTGCGGTGGGGGTGGGGGCAGGTACAGGGCCAGCGCGTTGGGCTCCACCCGGGAGGGGGCGGTGCGCAGAGAGTTCTGGGCGCCGAAATCACACAGAAATTGGTGCAGTTTCTGGGTTGGGTTCAGCATTTACAAGGGGGGCGGAAAGGGAAGTGAGCGGCGCACCTCCTCCAGCTCGGGATCAACGACCTGCGGCACCTGCCTATGCGGCAACCCCTGGTGCAGCAATGCTGGTCTGGGGGCCCTCCGGTCCGGAAGCTCTTCTATGAAACGTCTCGCATACAACTCCTCAGCCCCATGAGATTGGACGAAAGCCCGTATTGGCTCTGGGTGGGTGCCGTCCATCCCCCTCAGCCAGCGGTACAGGCGGATGAGGCCGGAGCGCACGTAGAGCGTGGGGGAGGAGGAGGCGGTGCCGCGCATTTCTTGTGGTACTTGGAGGTGTTAGATGAGTGGAACTGGGTAGGGACGACGAGGGAGGCATACGTTTAAGGTAGTTGTGGTAGAGGTCGTGCAGGACAAAGGTGGTGAGAGAGAGGCCAAGCCCCGCGAGGAGGACGCTTCCTAGCGGCACGGGGTTCGTCCACAATCTCTTTACGCTCCCCACTACTTCTCCAATTCCTCCATGGACTGATCCATCCCAAGTGGGCGAATGCACCCAAGAGGGCAACGACGCGCTGGCCATGACAAGCTCGAGACCGATGCTATGCTTCCACCTGGACCAGAAGGGCAGCTGTCACCTTATGTGCGGGACGAAGACGGATGCGGCACGCAGAGTGTCGAGGATGCGTGAGAGGCTTGTGCGGAGGAGGGTGATAAGCACGGGTCTTGGGCCGAGCAGGAGGGGGAGGAAGGAGGACAGGTTTGCTACTGCACGCCGCCCGCCCGGAGCTCCGGGGAAGCGGTTCATATATGGTCCGGGTTATTCCTGGCGGGTGCCGAGTTTGGCAGGTGGAGCTGCTCGTCGTTTGGGACATGGCGAGCAGGTATCAAGGGCTCGCGCCAACGCGGTTTCGTAAAAATGATGCTGCAGGTTGGGCGCCAAATCAGTGCTGGCCCCAGCCACAAAGGGTAGGGGCTACGTCATCGCCCGTGATCAAGGGACCGCTATGACTGAGAGGATGCGGCCCCAGCCAATAATATCAATTCCTGCGTTCCCTTTGTGGCCAAAATGCTCCGACAACGCTCTATTAGCGAAAGGCACCACTAGTCATTAATTTCAATGGTTAGAGAGGACGTCAACTGCCGCTTCAGGTGAAAAAAGCGCCGCCGAATCGTCACGTGATTATCCTCTGGCCCCACTCACTATCACATCTCTGCATCTTCCCAACCGAAGAACCTCCTCGCACCTTTGGCCCCTTGAACCATCATCATGGGAACCCCAGAGCCTATTCCCTACTCGCTCACCTGATTCTCCGTGGACATCGTCAACCCCGCTGACACCGTTCCGTCAGCAAGCTCCCCCACATCTCCCCGATTGGGTGGCTGTGCGCTTACACCGCCGCTTAGTAAGGGCGTGGGAACGCGTCTTCCCCGCCTCAGTCTCTCGCCGCCTCTTTTGGGCAGGTCGTCGCATCGGCCTCGTGCTGCTCGTCATACCCTCCCTGCCGTTATGTAAGACGTTCTGGTTGATGCTGGCTTGCAGTGGAAGGTGTCGCACGGCGAAAAGGCATAAATATGCGCCAGTTGACGGCGAAGGAAAAGTCAGAAATCTTTCAAGACGGCTTCTGTGATCAAAGCAGCGAGCAACTTAGCGAAGCGACTCTACTACCCTACCGTGAAGCCCGCGTACACGCCTCTTACCACCATACACCCTATCTTCACCACGTCCAGCCTCACCAACTCCACTAAGGACCAAAGTACCAGCAGCATGCCAGGAAAGTTGCTCGAGATCATCCCCCGGCCCTCCACCGAGCGGGGCAACGCCGACCACGGCTGGCTCAAGACATTCCACACCTTCTCTTTCGCGAGCTACTACGATCCGAACCACGACGGTTTCGGCGCACTGAGGGTGCTGAACGAGGATCGGGTGCGGCCCGGGACAGGATTCGGGACGCACCCGCATAGGGAGTTCGAGATTTTTAGCTACGTGGTCAGCGGGGAGCTCGAGCAGTGAGTGCCTTCTTTCTTCTTCGTCTTGTGATGATGTACTGACGCGTATATAGCCGTGACTCGATGGGAAACGTCGAAGTGCTGAAGCGGGGCGACCTGCAGCTCACGTCCGCCGGCACGGGCATCCGGCACAGCGAGAAGACGTACGGGTCTAAGCCCGTGCACTTCCTGCAGATCTGGGCGCTCCCCTCCCGCGCTGGGCTCGCGCCGACCTACTTCACACGGCACTTCAGCGATAAGGACAAGACCAACAACTGGGTGCGCATCGTCGCGCCCGTTGGGGCGGAGGGCGTCAGCGAGACACGCGAGGCTGAGGGCCCGGCGCCCGTGAATAGCCCGGTCACGCTGTGGGCTGCCATCCTCACGCCCGGGACCAAGCTCCCGCATACCTTCCCAGTTGAAGGTGCGGGAAAAGGAAGGAAGGCGTACGTGCATGTCGTCCAGACTGGGGGGTACAACGAGGGCCCTGCCACTGGGGCGACTGTGCGCCTGAGCGGGGAGGGCAAGGAGGTTGAGCTGAGGGAGGGCGATGGCGCGTATGTCATGGGTCTTCCGGGGAGGGAGGTGCAGGTGCAGAATGTGGGAGAGGGGAATGCAGAGGTGCTCTTCTTCGATATTGAATGAGCGCTCACGGGGGCCCGGATGTGATGGACCGGATAGACCACTATAGATAAACTTTCACTGTACTTTATTAGACACTTGTACTTTTGTGCATTTTATTTATACCTGCCACTGGCCCCAGCTGAGTTGCTAGATCTTAACAATGTTAACATGACGCGTGGTCGGGTGTTGCAAGCCCTTGTTGTACTACCCAAGACCAACCCCTTGAGACATGCAAGTATTCTTTGTAAGATCATGCTCTGCCTGCAGTATACTTCATTACTAATCAATCCTCCGCTTTGAATCGAGACTAGAACCCATGAACCCTCGACTGAAGACGCGACTAACCGACTTCCAGCCAGCCAAGGGCAGGCCCGAACGACCGGTGCAGGGAACAAGAACGACGTCGGGCAACATGGGCCCCACTCCTTGGAGCTGCACTATAGACCGAACCAAACCCAGGCCACAAGATCACCCATGCTGGAACAGTACGCCCGAAAGGGCCAGCTCCACACTTCTCACACAAGCACCTAGAAGTCTTCAATGAAGTAGCCTGTACTGGCTAGGAGAAGCCCTTTGGTGCTTGAGAGGGTTATGGACGCTGGATATGGAGGAGAAATGAGGCGCGCAGCTCTGTCTAGAGGACAGAAGTCGGAGCAGGAAGAACACCGGTGAAAAATACAGACTTGGGCGTGCCTCTGATCTCCGAAGGCGGAGAACAGGCAGCTCGCTGGCCATCACCAGCTGCGTGACTGGTCACGCAGCCGTTGTGCAAGGTTTGATTGGCGTGTACGGAGAGAAGCGCGAGTCGCCCTCTGCCCTTTCCCGATACTTACGGCCAGGCACGCCCACTGTGGCTAGCCGCAAGCACGACTCAGAACAGGGGAGCTCAGCGCCCCGTCACAGGCGGCGTTGGTGCACAGAAAGGGGGCTGATACAGATGACATGGAGAGAAGCCAAAGAAGTGCGGACAAGTACCAACGAGCACATCAGCAAATTCGCATTAGCTCATGGAGCGTGGTATTGGCTCCGTTCGATTTGGGGATGCGCAGGGAGACGCGCTTGCTGGACCCTGAGTCCAGTCAGCTGTCCTAGGCGCGTCGGCGCGTCTGTTGCCTCTTATTGGGTGGTCTGTTTACTCCCGTTGCCTCCGCGTCTGTTGTTTGGTGCTCCGCGTGGCTCCTGAGGTTCGATTTGCGGCTGTTCGATTTGCGGCTGTTCGATTTGCGTCGTAGGCAGCCTGAGACGCGTCCCTCTCTTACGCGTTCGATTTGGGGCACTGCACGCAGCCGATCACCTCTGCATTCTCTCCTGTCTGCATCGACGATCTCTGCTTCTCGTCTCAATCTACTGTGCAATGCCTTCGCCTGCGAGAAAGAAACGCCGGACTAATGCTTCAAGCAAAGCTCGTCTGACGCGTGGTGGCAAGAGGGGTGCCCCGTTCCACCACTGGCAACCCCCCGACTCGGACGCCTCTGACTCTGGCCGTCGTTCACGCAAAACCCGCAAAGAACCTGAGCCTCCCATCTCTCAGTTCGGTCCCGCTCGCTTTCCTTCAGTAATGGATCCCTCCTTGGCCGTCTCCAACCCCTTGTCTTCCTCTACCGGTCGGCCATCGTCCCTGTCAGCTCCCAGTTTGACAGAGTTTCGTTGAGAGCATTATCCAACCTACGAGCGCAACCTAGCGTTGGCAGCCGCTCCCCAGATGCCAGTCGCTCCCCAGACGTCAGTCGCTCCCAAGCTGTCAGTCGCTCCCGAGCCGTCAAGTCCTGCAAGTGACGTGCAGAACACCCATTCAAGCACCTCGCAGTCCTCCCTCTCCAATCTCTCCCAAATGTTCCAACCGCCTGCGTTCGAGCAGACTCCACCTCGCCCAGTCCCTCACGGCACGCCCGGTGACCGGCGTCGTTTGCTCCGATGGCGAGATAGGGTCGAGGCCATACATCGCCAAGCAAGAGCGATTCAGAGAACCAGAGCACAAATTAATGCTCCCCCCTCTCCTCAACAACTTGCCGTTATCATCGATCCACCGTCTGTTGGCCCACCCGCAGTCATTGCATACACAGCACCCCCCACGCCCTCTTTCTCGATATCGCAGTCGCAAGGCTCCATAGCCGGGCATATTCCTCCCGGCCATCACACTCCGTCTGAGGATGTTGCCCCTCGCCCAACCACTCCCTCTCCCACCCCCGGCTCCCTCTCACAGAATCTCCAAACCAATAGCTCGCAGCAAGACTCGCCTGACTCTCTGAATGTATCCCAACAGCAAACCACGTCATCCTCCATACAGCTTTCAAGCAAGCCAGAGGCCTCGGGTGACGAGTGGCTCCCTGATGCAGAAGACGAGAATATAGAAAATGAGGACGAGGACGAGGAGGATGAGGACGAGGAGGACGAGGACGAGGATGAGGACAATGATATGCAGGATGACAATGGCCGCTACACGGATGACGATGACGAAGTGCTCGATTTCTCAATCAATGCAGGAGAACAGTCTGAGGGGGATCACAATGAAATGGACTTGGGCGCCGGCATGGATGACACCGTGGAGGGGGATGTCGTTCCTCAGGATATTGGAGACGAGGAAGAGCAGGAAAGGGAGAATGAGGATGAGGACGACCCAATTGAACATCAGGTGCGCACGTCTCCGATTTACCATACTGTTTCTCATTCCATTTCGCAGGAGCATCTTCTTAACATTCAGCAAGCACTCGCGCGGGAAGCCGACAAGCCGAATAGTGCTGGTTCGGCAAGTACAAGTTATAGCGAAGACATCATGCGTGAAGTCAGAGTGCGCGAGCGCGCCGTGTCCGGGCTACTCGACTTGGGCAGAGACGGATTGACGCTTGAAGCATCCGAAGAACAGTTCAACGAGTTCGAGCAGAAGCTCATGGCTTTGCAGGTGCGTACTGGTTACTGCGGGCATGCCAGTTCATGTAGCTAACAGCATCCACAGAGACAATTTACTCTATGGCATCACGAAAGTCTGGCATACGATAATGAACGCATAGACGTTGCCATTCGCGCGGCCAAGGAACACGCGGCGGCATGGCTGCGCAATAACCGCAAGCAAAAGGGCGGTGGCGGAGGAGTCGGAAAAGAGGACGACAACGTGAGACGAACGGTGCTTGACGAAGATGAGGAAGAAGAATTTGAAGCTCTGCTTGATATCTCGCGCCTCAACATGGAACAGCGCATAGTTCGTTGCGTCAGTGCGCAGGAGCTCATTGACGACCTCGAGCGTTGCCCTCCAGTGCCCTTGCTTCATGATCTCAACTTGGTCGACGCATTGGTTGCTATAGATGCGCGATGCTCGTGGCTTGTGAGTCCTGCAGCCATCCCCAAATCGAAAGGACATCGATCTGACACTTTCTAGTCTACTTACTTCCACCTGATATCAACCAAGCGCGCCGTAGCTTGGCTCCAAATGCGTGGACCGCTTGCGTCCAATCTGATTAACTTGTGGACATGGAAGCTTGAGTACAATGTGGACGTCAAGATCGATTATATTCAAGACGTCAATATCGCCTTCGGCAAAAACTGGTGTCTGCTCGAGCTGCTTCGGAGAGTCGAGAATGGGGAAGAGGGGTCCGCCGCCGAGCGCTTCACCATCGATCTGTACTCCACAAAGTACATCAAGCAGCTCAAGGCTCTGACCCGCCCCCGCCCCCTGCTCCATAATGCTGGATTACCACGGGTTTCAGCATGGATGACTTCAGCTCGATTCCACTTTGTGAGCACACTGATTCTGTACTTTGCACGCACTCTAACCTATCGATTCTAGAAAGACACACTCTCACATCGCAATGTATACGACTCTCCACCCACCCACTACTTCGCCGCCTTCATTCTTGACAATATGTCCTATGCTGCGAAGTGGCATTTGGCCAACGATATTGAAGACTGGCCGATTCCCATGTTTGGTTGGCCAGAAGCACTCCTGAAGGAGCTCAAGAACGTCGTGGCGAACGTGCAGCGCCCAGTGGATCCGTTCAACGATGAGGATCTGGCGAACTTCGACGAGGGTGGGCGTAAAGTCAGCGCTCAGGAGGTCTGGGACGGCATTCTTGTACACACACAGCACGTATTGAAGCACCACGACAAAAGAATCGAGGAGGTACACCAGCATCATCAAGGTGGACGCAAATCACGTCGGCAACCAGTAGGCAATGTGATGCCAGATACTCTCCGTGCTCCGCCTCCCGATCTTGAAGTCCAGCATATCCCACCTATTTTGGAGTGTCGGCAAGTGGGAAGGACACTCGTCAAGGACGTGTTGCCCCATCCTTTCTGGGTAAGGAGCTCAGTTTCCGGCTTTGGAAAGGATCTCACTATTATTGTCAGATATTGTTTGGCGCCAACATGTGTTTCCGCTGTCGTCATCGCGACGCTGTTCCTCGCCAAGGCATCCATAGATCCTGCTTCGGCGCGGATGGCGCTGCCTGCGTGGAATGTCAAGACTGTAATCAGATGTGTCTGATGCGCCTACCAGGGGCGCGCATCAAGAACAGTGAGTTGTTTACCCTTCTCTGTTGCTTTTGTTGTGCGGCTAACTGATCAACTTCAACAGTCTCGAGCAAGGATTGGCGGCCTAAGCGTCCTCCTAGGGGTGTCATTACCGGTCCTCAGATTGCGGCGGCATTGGACAATGCATGGTACAATGGGAAGGCCAACGAAGACAACGAACCCCCGGAAGAATGGGATGAGCTCCGTGATGAGTTCTGGCTCGATATGGCCAAGTTAGAGAAGGAAGAGAAACGAAAGAGGCGAGCTGCGGATCAGAGGAAGAAGGCGGAGCAGAAGAAGGTGAATGAAGTGAATCAGCAGGGCAAAAAGGGCAACAAGGGCAAGAAGCGGAAGAGGGACGAACCGGATGAGTAGACATGTAGAATTACGCAGTCCATTCTCCGAGTCTTCCCTGTAGTATGACTGCCATGAGCATTTACCCGAAATCGAACATGAGTGCTGAAGCATGGGGGCAGAATGACCAGAATGACAATGCGTTCGATTTGGGGTTACACAATCTTCGTGCGACATCACCCTGCAGTCAGCCCCAAATCGAATGGGTAGGAGATCATCGTGCAGGCATATGCATATCATTGGGATTGATAATCAAAATAACTACAAGGAAGTGGATTCCGCCAAGCAAACCTCACATCCCCCAACAATCCCTCCACTGCTCTTCAATCGCCGTATCAATCGCCACATCGGGGAAGATTCCGCGAATCATCTTTGCCCAGTTCTTGTAGTTACCATACACGCACAGTGCCTAGGGCCAAATCAATTATGTGTGCGATGGCTAGAGGGCAATCTGGCTCACATATGCTGCGTCCCAATGCCGTGGCATCCACCCAGCAGCCTCCCAGTCAATCACACCGGTAAGATTCCCATTATCGTCCACCAAGATGTTCCGTGGAGTGAGATCACCATGAGCGAATCGTGTCTCGACGTCATCCATCCTGTGAGGGAGGGATGCCGCACCTTCAAATCCCAAGCGGGACTGAGCGCGCAGCATCATCCAGGCATTGAAGGAAGCGACGGAGTCGAACGGGCCAAACGTATTGAGTGACATCAGGTATGATGCACAACCTCGTCCTCCTATCCCGCACACTATGTTGCTGGTTGGGCAAAGCTCCCTCATCGGACGGAACGCAAGGAACAACTGTTCCGTCAAACGAGCTAGTTGCGCATCGGAGTACTCATGGAGGGCACTTCCGACGGGCTTGCCAGGGAGTCTTGTGATCAACAAGATCACGCTTCCTTCGTCATCTCCGATGTTGCTACAATTGAAATAGCACCGAATGTGTCTTGGGATGGTGAGACTGTCGAACACCTGCGGAACGGGGAGATCCGGACCTCCGATGGAGTTGATGTATGCAGTGGCTTCGGCCTCTCGAAGGTTCGTACTCTTTGCCAGCATTCCGCCAGAGAGATTGATGACCCTAGGGACCGCGGGTATCTTGCGATGTTGAATGACAAACTTGGGTTGGCGTAGTATGCTATAGCATACAAGCGCGTATGCAAATAGCCATCCACGGAGAGCCTGCGGCAGTACCAACCAGAGCGTCCAGAGAATGGAGATGTTCAGCCGCGTGGACATCTGTGGAGATAAGTGTCTACAGCCGGAATGCTACAGTGTCAGCAGCAGTCAGGACGGTTCACATCCAACTTACTATGGTATCAACTCTTCGACAGAATGGCAATGGCGAGGAATGGTGGCAAGGGAGGTGAGTATATAGCCATCCGGCCAGCCACGACCCAGTGAAGTCGCAAGCTGCTGCGGACGGGACCGCATGATCCTCTATGGGTCTCCTCGGGTCTCGGGCACCCTACCCGAGTCCTCTTGGGGAATGCATCCCTGCTTTGTATTATGCTCCGAAAGAATCTGCGCTTTGAGTACAATGGCGGTACAACTTCGCCCATTGTGATATAGATGCCGTGCTTCTGGAACCCGGTCGTCTTATCATTGTACCGTACACTGATCTGGTTATCAGCCTCGACTCAGCCCGATTACCGATACTGTCCTGGCTGTTGCCCCATACTGTGATCGTACTTGCCTCCCAATGCCTGTCGATCCTACGAATTACGTTCCCGGCACCTACATGGTCCTTGCTTGGCGCAGTGAAAGGTTTCACTGGATGATCTCGACTTACGATGGCTCCACTGCTCGCTGGGCTTTCCACGTTGTCAATCAACTGAGCGGTATGGCTGGCTGGATGTACGAGATGAGGAACTTCACTCCTGTCACATCCTTCTTGGCACTCGCAGCAATCCAGATTGGGCCGTTCATCCCACCAGGTGCGTTAGTTGTCAGTCAAGACACTCGACTCTGAATACTACTAACACTGATCACTAGCGACGCTTGATGCACTGCTTTCCCCCATTCCGATGCAGACCCATGAAGCCGATCTGCCCGCCCAATTCACTTGCCGTCTCTGGTTTCGCTATGCTATTCGCGTACTTATGGCCGCTGGCCATATCAACTGCCTCGATATCAATGCTCTGGAGGCTGAAGGGGAGCATGCAGGCGAATATCACCGGAACAAGGTAGCATTCGAGAGGCAGATGGGAGGGGTATATCGTTCCCGATACTGCATATTCTAGGTGTATGTGTGGGTGTCAGATTATACGATTCAATTCAAGAAGCAGTAGTGTAGTTCACAAGATGTATGTAGCAAAAAAATGGAGGTCTATGTGAGGATTTACCCAATGTTTCTCTTGCGTGATGATCCGGGTCACTGATGGGTTGTTGTTGCCTTGTGTACGATCCGAAAGGGCAACAAGATGACAGGTACGGGCAATACTCTGCACATGCACCACTTCACCTCGGGCCAGTCCCTTCTCGTCTCGCATGCGTGTAACCTGGTACATCCGACCTGCCTGGGTGGATGGAATCGGATCAGTGTACCACTCGACATAGGCCAATTGGAGCTCTGGTATTCCTGCTTGAGATCGAACCTGGAAGATTGTGCGCAGAAGGGCAACTGAATGTCCTTATCATGGGTTGTGAGTAGACTTGATCTCGCACATCTGCAGTGACTTACCGCGAAGGGGTGTCCGGCTAGTTGAGTTTCTTGTTGGAATGAGGACCGTATCAAACCGCTCAGGTTTGCTGTTTCCTCGGAGAGCGCGTTCGATTTGGGGTGGGCGACAATGAGCTGTCAGGCGCCACGGTTCTTGTTCCCCAGGGAGAGGCGGCAGAACCAGGCGCACCATCTCGTGGGTGGCAATGCGATCTTGTAGGCACGAAGTCCACTTGCAAGTGGGGTAGTTCGTTTCAATGAACGTTCGCAGAGCAGAAAGAAAGCCGCAGGCGTGGAACTTGATCTGAATATCATAGATTGTCGAATTGGGGTGTTTGGCTGCTCAGGGGAGTCGATGCAGTGTCTTCACTGCAGGAGGGCAACGCAATGTGCTTCGTTGCTGTTGGGCCACGAGACTGGGCAGCGGAACCCCCCAAACATCCTCTCCTTCATCAACCCCAAATCGAATGGCAGCATCAACCCCAAATCAAATGGAAGTGTTGTCACATAACAATGATGTCTGTGAGCGCGGGCGTGGGTCACTTGTGCTCTGGAGCCAATACAAGTAACGTGCAAATTTCTCCAGAGCTGCCTCACGTCGCAGCACCTTAGACATGTGCCGAAAAGGATCTTTCTTGTTGCCTGCTCGGTAGATCTTCTTGGCCTCAGTCTTGTGCAGCTGCTCAGGGAGCTCCGTGCTGTAACCGTCCAGGGTGCCCCGAGATCGTATCGCTTCGGTATTGTGATTTGCTTTGTGCATCTTGGGAAAGTCGAATCCATGACAAGAGGGAAGATCGCGAAATACCGCCTTGAACGAATGAAACTCTTGCCAGGATGCGTCGAGTAATGACAGAGTATGTTCGGAGTGCTGCGGAAACTGGGATAGATAGATGAAATCGATCATCCCACGAGCTGCCCGTTGAACTGAGGATGGCACCAAGCCTGCTATGGCAGCGCAAAAGGTCTTCTCCATATTCTTATACTCGGTTCCGGTCCATTGCTCTATTTTCGAAATGCCATGAGGGAAGGCAAGAAGACCGTGATGCGGACTTAGAGACTGATATCGATAGTCCAGAAGCTTTGGGTCCACGATGTCCATTGTCCATTTGACAAGATGGTCCTTAAACAGGCCCTTATGGAGCTCGTGCAGGAGATCGGGCGTCATCGACTCGAAGATGTTGGAGATGAGCAGATCGGACCAAAACGGGCGAGCAATTGGGAGAAGTCCAAGCGATTTCATTTGTTTTCGAAATGATCGTTCATCGTGGCTGTTGGCAGCAATCCGGAGGATCGAAAGGGGATCACGTGTTGATCCTACAATGGGAGCACCCCGCTCTTCAGGCTCAATGGTGCATCTGGGACATCGATTTTGGCGGCATGTCACGATCATGCATTGCTCTGGATGATCGGCAATGTATGATACAAGAACCGGATGAATGCGCCGCTGGAGACCATCACCACAGACAATAAGGACACCGTCTTGGGTAGCTTGATGCATTGGCTGCAGAAGTGTAGATATGCAGTGGTGGAAGACTTCGTGTTGGCGTATCGACCTTTCAGCATCGCTCAGTTCGACTTGGAGTTTGCTTGCAGGCAAGTAACCGAGGAGGACCATTGCACGCTCGGTTGGCTTTCGACAAACCCCTTTGTGGATATTGGCCAGGGAAAGATACACGGGCCAGGCGCTCTTGTCGCCCCTGAAGGTGGAAAGCTGGGTCTTGTCTGACGCAAGTATGACTGCAGCGATGGTGGCTCCGTCCGGCAGCTGTTCCTGTAGATGAGCAGAATGTCAGCACAAGCCGACATGTGTCAATACCTCAGACGACTTGCCTGTGTGGTCCACATATGATTGCCTGTCGCATACTCCGAGTACAGACGTTCGGAGCATGATCCATCGACATAGTCTCGACGAGGAGCATAGTCGATGTGCCCATTCAAAAGAGGATCACCGAGAAGCTCACGAACACAATCGAGAGGGTCTCGACCCCAGAGCTCCAGAGTTTCTGAGTCCATGCCGGAAGCTCCTTCAACCTCAATTTGCGTCACCTGGAAGCGAGGAGCAGGCGGCAGGTGCTCGTCCAGAAGTCGCTTGAGTTGTACTGCATTGATGAAAGTTGGGCTGGGCCTATCCCGAAGCTGCAGAGCTTATATGAGCGTAGAATGACATGGATATTGATATCAACATACCAGTGGGGATTTGAGCAAGCTATCAATCCACTTGTTTGAGAGGCCACTTCGCACAAGATTCCATGCCAAATCCCATTCTACGTCGTTCTGGAATGGGCCGTAAGGTGAACCGTATGTGTCCAGGAGATTGGAGTGCATTTCCTCCATAGGCAAAGGCGATATTCCATATACAGTGCCTGCGTTCCGAGGAAAGGCCTCACTAAAGCGATGTGTATTGGCAATGAGCGCATTTCCCATGCTACTGCTCTGAGGCGGATCCCCCGGATGTGCACTGACAGAATGCCCCAACATCAGATCATCATCCAAAGTAAAGCAGTGGTCGAATCCGAGAATCCCATCGGGCTCCAAGAACATCTCTGCGCCGTCATGGCAACTCTGGTGGAAGTTCGATTTGAGGTCGGTCCCACCCTGCGCCTCCTGAAGGAAAGCCTTGTAGCACTGCGGAGATTGAGATAAGTGTGAGCGCAGGCCAGCTCGTGTTGCCAAGATGCGATCACAGTACTCGCAGAGAGAGTGCATGAGCAGCAGATACTTGATGGTATTGTGGTCGACAGGAGGTCCGGCGCTTGACCCGAAATCGAACAGAGGCAGCCGCCCATGATAATCAACGGGACCCTGGCTACATCATGTGGAACTGCACCCGTGCCTAAAACGGGATTCTCAGCATCCGAAAACGTACCATCAAAACGGCGAAGAAAAATGTCAACTCTCAAGATGTCGGAGCAACCATTTCCTGCTTCAAGACTCGACTCCTGCCTGAAAGGGCCTTGGATAATGCCCTCACTAGTTGACCTTCTTCAGGGGGAGCACCGCAGGATACTGTTAAGACCGTTCTATATTGCAAGAGACGTCTAGATACAGCACTAGGAAGGTGGCCGCAGGGAAGGAAGAAGATAGAGAATGAAGGGTCCGGAGAATGACAGAAAATTACCATAGGCAGGAGCCCGAGCCTCGGCGAGGCTCGGGTGTATAGGTGTGGCCCCAGTGGGGCCCGGGAATGCGGCTCCGGCATGTTGAGAGGGCGTAAGGGTTTAGCCCTTGGCATGCAGCCCCAGTGGGGCCCAACAGTTGACGTTCAGGAAATATTAGGAGTGTCGTATATGAAAGTTGTAGGAGTGGTGTGAATGGAATTCTGGGTAAGCAGGGCTTACACTCTCCCCCACCAAGAACGTGCTCAGGGGGTAGGAGGCCTACTGAGCACGTTAGGCCGGCGTTAGCGGTGGGTGTTCCTGTCGCCAGCGTTTGAGGTGAACAGTATCTTTGAGGCTTGCTGCTGGTTCCCAACTGTCATCTGCAGTGGAGTAGCCAGCCCAGCGGATGAGGAAGTAACGCTTGTTCCGG
>KV424045.1:76579-88639 GCA_001632435.1 Calocera cornea HHB12733
CTCGGGGGCTCCGGGGATGCGGCTCCGGCATGTTGAGAGGGCGTAAGGGTTTAGCCCTCGGCATGCAGCCCCAGTGGGGCCCAACAGTTGACGTTCAGGAAATATTAGGAGTGTCGTATATGAAAGTTGTAGGAGTGGTGTGAATGGAATTCTGGGTAAGCAGGGCTTACACTGCCTCATCTACCTCACCACCCACTTTAAGCTATCTATAGCTCTCCCCATTTCGCCGGTCCAAACTGCACGATTCCATGCCCTTCCATCGCTGTTCGTATCACTGACTTCACATTGCTAGCGCTCTACTATGCCACACGGCCAAATTCCGCTGTCTGCTCTGGCGCCGGTAATGAAGGGAAGAGCTCAAGCTGCCAAAGGGGTGCACAAGCAAGCGCAGAAAGGTCCGCAAGGCGGTGAGTAGCCCTATGGGCTGTCCTCATACATCAATGGCTGGACTGATCAGTGATATGCAGATGAAGAACAAATAGAGGGAGCGACAGCCACACGAAAGTCGACTCGCATCCGAGGCAGCCAGGTTCTGCAAGCTCGCACTCTGAAGCATCCCGCTCATAAGGAAACGAGCAAGAAGGGTGTACCGCAGATCACAGCGCCTGCGTTGTCGCTTCCCGCATCGGCAATTCCAAAGAAGCGCTTGACAGAGGCCCACATAGCTGGCAACAGCGAGTACATGCCCCAGGACGACTTTGAGAGCGAAGAGGAACAGGAAGAGATAGAAAGCTGGGGTCACATTACGCCTGAGAATCAGGAAGATCATCACGGTCCGCACGCCCTTCTATCAGTGTGGTACCGACATAGAACTGAGCAATCGCAGATGATGAGGCAAACCTTGCTGAGAACAGAGATGATGAGGATGAGCCCGAAGCTGGGGATATTGCTGGAGATGAGGCAGGGGGCAGACTCCCACGTGTCACGGGGCTGCCGTCTCGGGTAAGAGAATCGTCAAGCTCGGTTCTAAGCTGACGTGAGAACAAGCAGGTCAAGTCTTCAAGGACATTGTACGAAGATCAGCTGCTTCCACGGCCGAGCCTCCGTGGTAGGAGATATGGACTTGGCAACTGGGGGAAGGGTGAGTCATTGCCTATTGAGGAGCATCGTATGCAGCTAATACGAAAAATCATAGACCGCGCCAGTGTAGACAAGTCTGCCAAGTCGACTGCCAATGCTTCCTCGGTTGGCGATCGCTCTGTGGTTCAGGTGAATGCAAATTCAGATACTTGAACTATTGTAAACATGGTGCCTGTGGCAGAACCTGTATTGAGGTATGTGAGAGTCGCATTGTGGGTGTAGTACTGATGACATGACGCTCCAGTCGCACGCCTGTGGGAAGTCGCACGGATGAACCCCCTCTGAAGCGCCCACAATACAAGAAGCTGACTGCCAGTGGAATCGACGAAGCTGCAAGGAAGGTCCTTGCCCAGGCAAACGAGATCTTTCGCGTGAACTTCTTGATACATGGGCCGTACCAGCCGCCCATGAACTCAACACGTCTAGCGATCGATTCGTGGACTGAAGCCTGTGAGGTACTTGAGCGACCGTTGCCCGCGACGGAGGAGATCCTGCGAATTGTGAGTTCCTTGAGATTACTTGCCGAGACTGAATCCACTCATCAAGGCCTCGAGATTCAAATGAGGACCTCCCACCTGACGAATGAGTTCAAGAATGCTGCTCGAGTGGCAATAGGGCAGCTCCATCTCCCTAAGGACAAAGCCGAAGGGTGTGGCCTACCCACAGCGTTTGTAGAGGATCGAGACTCCGAAGCCGCAAATCGAAAGCTGGCAGAATGGCTGAGTGATCGTTCGACTATCACTTTTGAGGTTTGGTCTATGTGTACACCTGGGATCGTAACTCAATCTGGGGCGGATAGGATCCTTTCGAGCGCTCTGGAGTATATGGTTCTGACGTGCTCTCGGCCGTCATTCTCACTTGTCTATTTGGAAGCAAGACACCGCTTGGTGTACATTACGCCGACCAGCTCCGTCCTATCCCTTCCCAGGTGATTGCTCTGGCTGCTACAGCGGTATGTTATTCAATTCATTGTTAAGCTGTGTCCAATTCTTCACTGATAATGGCCGGAAGCTTGACCACGTGGTGAAGGAATGGTCAACCGGTGTGCACAAGCCATCGGACTTCAGCCAAGCATCTGCGAGCGCCAAATACGGCTATCATATCAGTTGCCTCGCCAAGTTCGAGACAGTGAATGCTGATGGACTTGCTAAGCTGCGCGAAAGGCTCTATGTTCAGGGGTGGTATGTATCAGCTCGCTTTTTTGAATCAGGTTGAAACATGCTGAGACGCGCGCAACAGCTACCGGGCTGGTGTATCTGCAGAAAAAGAAGAAGAAGCAATCATGCCATTAATGTCGGACGAGGACTTTCTGCGCTAGATGGGTGGGGCAAGGCAATGGTTTGTAAGTGTTTCATCTGATACAATGGTGGGCTCATTCTTAACACGAATTATCTTCCAGACTACACTGCAGATACCCGAGGTCCGAGTTGTTGGTGCACTGCGTGCAACCCCAAATCGAACGGAGACTACGGCTGATGCATAGGCGAGCCAGGGGCAGGGTGCCGTGGTGCTCAACCCCAAATCGAACATTATGTACTGTGAATATATCTTGTTTTGACGTGATCATTACTCTTTCAAGAGTTGCTCCTGGTGCATACATGCTCTTTACAAGGGCTCGCGGAGCATTCGGAAGTGTCAGGAGCGAGCGAGCACCTGGGAGAAGCAAGGCGTTCGAGGAGCGCTGGGGCGCCAAACTCGTGCTCCCGGACCGCTCCCGCCACCTCCAGAGAGGGGACTCGTCTCATGCAGCTCCTCTGCTCCCCTGCGCTCTGGATCTCTCTAGATCCGCGTACGAAACTGCTGATGCACACAGGGAAGCAAGGCGCTATCCTCCCTCTCTGCGAGTGCGAGAGGGCGGGGGGGGGGAAGAGGGATGAGCCGGACGAGCCGAGGGACCATGGGGGTTTGGCTGTTGCAGCGGCATCAAACAGGAAACGAGTGATTATCGAGTCTTGTGCAGTCTGTATCGTACGATGCAGTCCTGGGAGTAAAGAGCGGCGGAGAGTAGCTTGCCCGCCGAGAAGCGAGGACGAAGACCCGCCACAGGATCAGCGAGAAGCGGCCAGAACCACTCCGGGCGAGGGTCGGCACCACGTCCTGGGCAACAGTTGGACCGAAAAGAGAAGTATTCGCTCTGATGCAAGGATGGACTGGGGGAAGCGCGGGTTGTGGTCGACCGGCGGTCATAAAGTGTGTTCGTCTGGTCGTTTGTTCGGCGTGCTGCTGCTGGGTTGCGAGTCTTTGCGCGAAGCCGGCGAGAGCGGTGCACTGGTCGCGAGGGGGAAAATATATTTCCTTCCTTAGACAATCATCACCTGATCAGGGGCAATGATCTGTGTTGAGTCGCCTTGTCCAATCCTCACCGCCTTGTCGATTGGCCCTTTGACTGTCGCACATGGCCCAGTCACACTGCAGCGGGCTGGTCCCCGGACCCGTTGCGGCACTCCGCTCCGTCCACGTCCATCCATAACCGTCACACCTCGCCTCACTCACAGCAGCACAGCGGCACGAGAAGCTTTCCAAGAAGTGCATGGACGATGGACGTGTCTGTCAGGTGTTCCGGCGATCAGAAGTCGCGGAAAGAGGAGGATCGGCTATGCACCCGCGGGGGCCGCGCAGCGCCAGAACGTTCCGTATACCGGCTGACAAGGTGAAGCCCAATACGGCATTCGACGGAGATCAAGACTCTAACAAGCCATGTGTACGCCGGACATTGCGGAAGTGACCGGCCCTCAGAATCGGATCGAGAACCGCAGAGCGATGGATGAGGGAAGCGAAAGCGGGTGATCGGACATTCGAACGTTCGAACGCGGCAGAGGCGCCGGGGTTTCATAACGCCGAACTCACATCACGTGAAGCGATCCTCTTCGGCCCTGAACAGTCTGCAACCGGTTATTCAAACAACAACATTGTCATTCCAGGACAACATGAGTGCTGACACAATCCGGAGTATTGTTAACATGTAAAAGAAAAGGAAACAAAGCGTGATCCATGTCGTTAACTGAGTACCAACTTGCGAGGGAAAACGTGAGAGATTCTGGGAAGAAAAAGAAAAGCCATGGAGCACCGAAGCGCATCTACCGCTGCACGGACTGGGACGTGTCGAACCTGACGCGGGACGTGCTCGAGGCCAAGCTGTAGTTCCCGTTCGCGTTGTTGATCGTTCCGCCGCCCGAAGGGGAGGTCGAGTTGCCCGCCGCGCTGTTCGGCTCGGACGACTCGCTCCCCACCCCCGCGCCGACAGCGGCGAAGCTGGTTGCGAGCGCGGGAGCGCTGGAAGGCTGCTGACCGATGGTACTTTCGCCCGACCCACTGCGGGGGACGGTGTCGGAGAACCGGACGCTGCGGGTTGGGCTGGATCCTCTGCTGCCCCTGGTTGGGCTCGGGGAGCGCAGGCGCGAGGGGACGGAGGAGCCGGGGAGGGAGGAGGTGCTGGGCGCGGGTGACTCGCGCAGGGAGGACGAGGACGTGGCGGTGGCAAGGATGGGGCGGACGGGCTCGCGCAGCGAGTGCGAATAGGACTGGCTGCGCTGCGGGTGGGTTGTTATGACTGGCAGGCCATCACCGGGCGGGGAGGCGCTCTTGTTCCTGCCCCTGCTCGGGCCAGCCAGGAGGTTCCTCCGGATGCTCTCCCTGCGCCTGCTGGGCGCATGCGCAGCGTGCACAATCGCACGCTTGGCGTTGCGGATGAAGCGGGAATGGTGGTGCGGGTAGTGCGGTTCGCGGACGGGCGTGTCGGGGGAGCGCGACTCGCGCGGCTCGGTGGAGCGGTTCGCGGCCCAGTTCGACGGCTCGCGGAACTGCAGGTGCGGGCGGGTGGGCGGTGTGGGCTCAGAATGCACCGATATGGGCGAGGGGTCGTCCTCGTCCTCCTCGTCAGCGACGGCGCTCTCGTCCAGCGCGTCGCCCTCCGGCAGGTCGTGCACCACGTCCGCCGCATCGACGACAATGGCCGGGCCCTCGTCCCTCCACTCCTCCTCATGATGGAGCCACGCGGCCGCGGCTGCGCTGTGCTCCGAGCCCGGAGCCGGCTCGGGCGGCACGCCCAGCCCGCTATCGCTCACGCTCTCGACGCTCATGCCCGACAGCCGGCGGAGCGTCTGCTCGCCCCAGCGCGCCTTGGTGTGATCCTGGTGCGGCGTCATCTTGCCGTCGCGGAGCAGCTCCGCGCGGATCTGCCGGGCCTTGGCCTCGAGCTTCTCCACGTACTCCTTACCGAGCGCGCGGGCCTCGTCGAGCGTGCGGCCGGTGAAGGTCTGCCGGCCCTCGGCGTCGGGGACAAACGACCGTCGGACGACCTCGACCTCGACCTTTCCAAACCAAACAGTCAGCATCCTCCATCCCAATGCCCATCATCGGGCAGAAGCAGACAACTCACATCGCCGCCATGCCCCGGATTGCGCTCGACAACCATATAGTTCCCCTGCTTCCAGGTGCTGACACTGGGCTCTCCCTCCTGCACATCCTCGACGTCCCCGCCAGCCTCGCCCTGTCCCTCCCTGTCCCTATCCCTCTCCTGCTCCTGCTCCCCGTCCAGCTCATCCAGCTCCTCCTCAACCCGCGTCCCGCTCGTCCCAGCAGGGCTCTCCCTCTCCCACCTGCCACCCCCCACAGCCTCATCCGCCAAATCCCGTTCCACGCCCACCTCCTCTGTGCCCCCCTCAGTATGCACCCCGCCAGGCTCATCACGCAGCTGCTTCTCGCCCCTGTCCATGGGCCCGAGCTCCTCCCCGTCCTCCCCCACCTGGCCCGCAGCGCCGTTCACCGCGAGGCCCTTCTCGAGGTCCGCAGAATCCCGGTTGATGACGATGTCCTCCGGGCGGTGCACGCGGCGCGCCTGCGCGGCCCACTCGGGCTCGTGGTGCGTGTCCCGGCTCGCCTGGCGCGACCAGGAGCGGGTGTGCACGACCAGGCCGAGAGAGTGGACGCGCTTTGAGAGGGAGAACGCGGGCACGCTCAGCCCGTGCGAGAGCACCGAGCAGAGCACGATGAAGCTGACGATTGGCTGGAGGCTCCCCGAGAGCAGCTGCTCCTGGCTGTACGGCGCCTCGCCCAGCGCGCCCTTGCTCGGTAGCTGCGTCGCCGCGAGGGTGGAGATGAATATCGCGCCGACGCCCATGGGCCCAAAGTGGCCCGTGAACAGCGCCTCGCGGAAGGTCTTTATGTCCGGGATCCAGCGGTAGACGGCGAGGCAGATGGGGATGCGGCGGACGAGGATGACGAGGATGCCGAGGACGACCATGCGCCAGACTGAGAGGGTGAGGCGGACGTCTGCGTAGCTCGCGAAGGGCAGCCACGCGCCGATGTAGACGAACGCGGCGACGTTGAACAGGAGGTCCATCGCGTTGCTGAACATGCTGTCCTCGGTCTGTTTCTGGAAGAAGCCGTTCCAGCCGAAGCCGGTGCCGGCGAAGAAGGCGCATAAGAGGTCGTCCGTACCCAGCAGGGTGGTGACGCCAATGGCGAGCAAGGCGAGAGAGACGTACTGCGCGAGGTAGGAGGTACGATCGATGAGGTCCTTGCGCTCGCAGAACTGCATGAGGTGCCGGAAGCCCACGCCCATGATCGAGCCCATCACACAGCCGAGCGTGACCTCGTACAGGATCGTCCAGTAGAACCACTCGCCCACGGCGACCTTGGCGTCGCCGTTCTCGAGGAACAGGTAGAGGGCGATGTACAGGAAGGGGAAGGCGAGGCCGTCGTTGACGCCTGACTCGGCGGCGAGCAGGTGCCGCAAGTGCGCCGGTACGTGCTTGTCCGCCCACTTGCCACCGACGACGGCGGAGGCGAGGATGGGGTCGGTCGGCGTAAGGCAGGCGGCGACGATGAGGGAGCTGAGGAAGTTGAGGCCCGGGACGAGGCCGTAGATGAGGCCTGCGCAGACGATCCAGCCGTACGCCATGACGGGGAAGAGGATGAGCAGGACGGAGCGGACGTGTCGCCAGAGGTAGGCTTTGGGCAGCTCGACTCTGTTGGATTTGGTTAGCCAGTGCGGTAGGGTGGGAACCAGCAGGGAGGGGCGCACCCAATAGCGAACACGCCGATAGCGAGGACGACGCGCATGACCTCGAGGGTGACGATGTTGCTGCCCTCGACGCCCTCCTCCGTATCGGTATCGCCCGCCCACTTCCTGGGGTCGAATATGGCCGCGCCGTAGGGGCCGACGATGATGCCGAAGACGGTTGCCCAGACTGCCTCTGAGATGTAGAGGCGTGCCTTGAGCCAGAGGGAGAACATGCCGAAGATGACGACGAAGCCGCCGAGGAGGGTGTAGGCGATGTGGGGCACCGACACCTCGAACGGGTCGAACCGCATCCTGCTGGGCCGGGTGGGGAGGGGGGAGGGCGGCGGGCGCGAAGGGGTGGGAGGGGAGGAGGGACGGGGTTAAGTAGGTGCGGGGCCGAAGTGTCCCGGGATGGGTAGGAGCTGTCCGTGTATCCCGGGGAGAGATGATGTGGTGCTGATACTGATGCCGGTGGGGAGGAGTGCCGGGCGAGGTGTCTATGGCCCGTGCTGGTGGCAGAGGGTGCGTGTCGCCTGGAGGTATCGGCCCATTCACGGACTGCGACTCCTTGCACGAACACTGGACGAAGGGAGAGCACGGCGCAGCGGGGTGGGTGGGGTGGGAGAGTCGGATACACTCGATCGCCGATCGGCTTACCACACCTCAGACCTGCGACCTGGCAGGAAAGAGGCGCGTCCGGACGCGCGGGATATGTACCCCCGCCCGGCCCACCGCCATCAGCACGTCACCCGGCCGGGCGCTTGCTATATCTCTCTTCTCATCCACACATCGGGCTACTATCGTAATACAATCCATCTGCCTTCCCACCTTCCATCAACGTACAGGGCCGCGCGCCTTCCGTCCCTTCTGGGCAGGGCGCGCCGAGCCGCCCGCGAATCCAAGGAACACAGGGCACCCCGGCGAAACGTGCAAACTTTTACAAGCTAGCTCGCGTGAAGCGATAACCGTGCTGTCGTGAGAAGGCCGCGCTGGGCCCGCCCGCCCGGCTCGGCGCGGCGCTGTCACCCGGGACCGCCGAGCCCCGCTCCTCACGCAGCGCCGCGTTCTGTATTACTGTGCTGCGCGGTGCCGCGCCGATAATTACTAAATAGTTGTGCCATACGTTCATCCCAGCCGCTGAGCAACCCACCACCGCGGCTGCAAGCCAGCTTGCAACTTGCAGCCGCCCGGGCCCGGCAACTCTGCACCAGCAGCGGGGGGCTGTGCATGACGTACGTGAGACATTTGCTTGGCGGGCCGCAGGGCTGGGCTGGGCTGGGCTCGCACGATACGCTAGTACACTCAGGGGCTCGCTCCCGCCCAGCCGGCATGTGACTACTCTGTAGCTCCTGCCCTGCTTCACAAACCAGCGTATGGGGTGGGTCGGACTTGGAGCCCTGGGTCCGCGTTGCTCTTCCTCTTTGTGCCGCCCTGCGGGCCATCAATGTCGACATCTTTCTCCTCGATTGCCAAATGCTTGCACCCCGGCTTTGCTAGAACTCAAATCAGAGTGCTCGAACTACTACTGTACTGTCCTGTCTCTTCCCTCGTTGATGATCCGTGCGTGCTCTGCATCGCAATATCGCAACGCATCGCGTTCTGATAGCCCCCCACGCGCCGGCGGCGAGGCGCACGCGTGGCCTCTTCTTCCCTCTGGCGGCTGGTCTTTATCTCTGCCCAGTCCCGGGCGACGAGTTGCCATATCGGCAAGATCCGAGCCTCTCCATATTTGATGGGAAAAGAAGCATAAGCATAAGAACCCCCCAAGTACTTCCTGCAGCGGAGCTTCGTGCGCGCATCGCACAAGCTCCGGGCATCGATGTATTGTTGCTCATCTCAGGAGCGGTCGGGGCCGACAGGATTCGTGCTACAGGCCTCGAGATCGCTCCCAGCGCACAAGTGGTGCTCGACATGGGCCCCACTGACAGCGTCTTCTTGGGCCGGCCCCACAGTCCTGTTCTGCACAAACCGATTGGTCTCTGCATACTGTAGACCTTACCCCATCCCATCTCTGGATTCCAGCCTGGCAGGTGACCCTCCACCCGCCGCTTCTCGCGTTCATCACCCACATCACCCTCACCCTCGCTCTAATCGCAAATGACAAGCCCAGCCACTGGCCCTTCCTTCGCCGTCTTCCTACCTTCCGCTCCTCGCCCTCGCCCTGCTCCGCCCTGACCCCGCCTCGCGCGCACCTGTGGCGCTGTCCCCCGGGCGCATGTTCTGATCGCCGCACCACATGCCGACCACCTGACCTATGAAGTATGAACTCGTGCAGTTCTCGGTCATCGATCGATTGTCAAACAGGCGTGCGGCCGCTCGGGAAGCTTCTGCCACCGTCAGACAGGCGTGCCTCGTGCGCGGGATGCGGGGCTGAATCCTGATGAACTCATGCATGGTCCGACTCCGGACTCCGTCGGCCTCGCCTTACCTCGGTCACCCGGCAACGTCTGGCCATGCGGCGGCCCGAGACGCCAGCCAACCGCAGGATGCTGATTGCGTTTTGTGAGGTGTGTACCGGGACCCCAAGTCGGGCTGACGATTTTCCAAAAAGAGGTATTATCTTATCTCCCTCGCGACGTCCGCATGGACCCTTCGTATTCACACAACGAACGACCCCGCGGTCGAGCCCCACGGAGCGGCTCGCGATCCCAGTCGACTCGGAGGCACGGCATCGAGTTCCGCCGACCAGAAGTTCGCCTCCCCACTGCTGCTGCCCTGACAGATCAAAAGACGGACCTACGGTGGCTGTTTGTGGACAGCGTGATGCCCAGCTGGGTCGGCCCGAGTGAAGCCCCAACCGCTTCTTACGGCTTCTTGGAGCACCACGGTCCGGAAGCTTTGGGTCTTCTTCGCTTCTTTTGCTGATGGGGCAACTTGCAGGCCTAAAGTCGCGTTTCCGTCGATTCACACTGTGCTGCTAGAAAGGTAGTAGAGGTTAGTAGCGATAAGAATGTATACCCGTTTTTCTTTCGAATCGACGAATCGACGTCTCGAATCGTCGATACGGTCGGGTTCGGCGCACGCTGGCCCGCACGGTCTTCGATTCGGACCTTCGGTATGCCGATCGGGCACAGCCCGTAGTATAGAATCCATTCCATACGCCTTCGGGCCCTAATGCGATCTCTTCTTCATCCCACCGCGACGCTCGATTTGCTGGCTCATCGGCCAATCGAAGGCCTCGATATCGATTCAACAACGGTTGGATTACTACCACTACCACAGACTATCGACGATTCGAGCTATCAGTGCCCCTCCCAGCGTCTCGCAGCCTACTGCCCGATATCTGGGTATAGGTACAACACATACAAGAGGTGGCTGGCTCGTACGACTTTGACGCATTAGCGTTAAATTTGTGTGGCCTGTGGATCGACGTCCCCTTCGTAGGGGAGGGTGGGGCTTTTGAATGGCATATAAGCCCGACCGCTTAACCCCTGCCCTCCCCCCACCAGCCCCTCCTTGCTCCCTGCCCTCCGCACCGGGGGATGCGACAGTTTCATGCCCCTCCCTCTGCAGCCATGCACGGTCGCAAGCCCAGAGCTTGTGTCAGTCGCCTCGCATCGGCTGTAGAGGGTGGTTTTGGTACTCGTCTAATGTCCCTCTTCTGGTGCCTGTGCGGTTGCTTGCATCTCGACACGCTATGCACGGCCAAACGTCACCGGCTGTATCTGGCGTGGTTCTGTACAGCACCTCCCCGGGGCCACGGGAAGGTGTTCATACGTGCACACGGTTGTATACAGTCTGCACGTGCTCCCGTCCACGGGCTATCTGGCTCACATTCCTCGTGTTCGGGGGGAGTCTACCCCCAGCAGAATGTCGAAGCGCGCTCTTGCTGCGCGAGATTGGAGTACTTGCTCACTGGAACGTCAAGCCAATCCTTCTTCACTCTCCACATGGGTACCGAGGATTGACCTTGGTAACGACTTTGCGGTGTCCTTGATGGACAGCCTACACCTGTCCAATGAGAGTTATCTTCTAGGATACGCTCGTATTTGGCTCCGTAGTCCAGAATGCGCGCTGGCATGAAGAAATCCAGAATACGCTCCGGATCCTTTTGTCGGCATCGGGTGTGAGTAAGGAGCTCTTGTCAACGACGGCGTTCCCCGCAAACAGAAACACGTGAGGTCATACCTCTCAACATCTACAAACGTGCAAGGGTCTGACTAACCCTGACGCAAGGGTCCGCATCTGGACGCGGACCCGGAAGCAAACATCAGGGTAACAGCCACTGACCAGCGCTGATATGACATGCTCTTCGATGGCGGCGGTGCCTATGTCAGGTCAGGATGAGAGTAGCTTAGCATAGGTATTCATAGATAGTTCATAATAAAATTATATTCTCATGCTATATCAGAGTGACCTGACACTGAAGTGGGGTGCCTAGGGGTTGCTCAGCCTTGAAGATACCTCGTCTTACTGCCCTGGGAGCCATGTGTTAGGTGGTCCACCGAGTGTCAAGTGTCAGATACCTTGTCTTACTGCCCTGGGAGCCATGTGTTAGGTGGTCCACCGAGTGTCAAGTGTCACTAACAAACGATTTTCTGCATCTATCTATGAACTAGCTAAGGAACATAAGTGTCAGGTATCTACTTGACATGCCTGCGCCCTTTACCACTCTCCCTCACGTCCGCCAGCGCATCCTTGGCCTCCTTGACCCATTTTTCCGCCGACCTGACGTTGCCCCAAAGTTTGAGGTCAAGCTCGATCACCCTGAGCATTTCCTTGCCCGTCGTCAGGTTGCCAATGGCACTCAGCTTCTTGATGCACCACATGATGTAGCGGCGTGCATCTTCTTGGTGCTCGGCGCAGACAAACTTGAAACCGACGTGCAGCGACCATTGGAATGTCAGGACGCAGTGGATCCAACCGGCAGGAACGATGAAACAGACGCCAGGCGTTTGGCGTACCCAGTGAAGCTGCTCCAGAGAGGCCACGATTCTGGCAGATAAGTCCGGGTTGGCGATACCGTCAAGTGTTTC